>KL647308.1:1384602-1401222 GCA_000727475.1 Sarcocystis neurona
AGAAGCAGCAGAAGCACCAGCAGCAGCAGAAACACCAGCAGCAGCAGAACAGCAGCAGCAGAACAGCAGCAGCAGAAGCACAAGCAGCAGCAGAAGCAGCAGCAGGAGCAGCAGGTCTGTGTCCCTGTTCTTTCGGCAGGAAGGAGGAAATCGAGCGGAAGAACAGCAGTACACTTGGAGCGTTGCGGTCACTTGTAGAAATCTTCAAAGTGCGGCGCCTGCTTTGGCTTTTTGCATGCGTGTGTGTATGTGTGTGTGTATATATGTGAAGGGAATACTCGTATGGATATAACGTTATGCGCCGTATATTATAGCGTAGCACGTACTTTTCGTTGGCTGAGGGGAAGACCTCTGCTGTTTTTTCTGTGAGACGAAGTCCTCTGCTGCGTCTTTTTATCTCTCTCTCTCTCTGCGTCTCGCTCTGCTGGTGTATCTTCTTCAAAAGCTTCTCCGGCAATCCTGCTGCTGCTGCCTCACAGCTGCTGACCGACGCCGGAAGGCGGCTGCTCTCATAAGAAGGCAATTTTGCGTGCAAGCGACAAACCACCGACGACCCATCCACCATCTTACCTATCCGTGTACATGTACTCATATATATATAAATATACATGCATTTGTATATGCATACGGATATAGAAAGGTAGGTAGCTGTAGATGTGTGTGTGTCCCCACGTATATACCTACATTCGTGGATATATATATATATATATATATATGTGTAGATCTGTGTTGGTATATGTATGTATATGTAAACAGCCGCGCATGCAGTTACGTAAGTGGCGTCTCCCTTTCTACGTGGAAAGAAGAACGACTATCTGTATAAGATACGCCTATGCAGAATCTCTATTTACTTGTATACAAGCACAGATGTATTTATACAGATGAAGACGTATATGTCCATATGTGTATATACGTGTGTAATCTATCTATCGAGGTAATGTACGTGTGTAATGTACATATGTAATGTATGTATGTGTGTATATGTATGTATGTATGTATGTGTGTGTGTGTGTGTGTGTATTTGTGTGTATGTGTCTGTATGTATATGTATGTATGTATATGTATATATGTATGTATGTATATGTATATATGTATGTATGTATGTATATGTATATGTGTATGTGTGTGTATGTATATGAATGTATGTATATGTGTGTACGTATATGTATGTATGTATATGCACGAATATATATATATGTATGCATGCACATATGTATACGTATACATGTATGTATATTCTTCAGTATGATGAAGCGTGTGTAATTGTATATGTATATGTATATATATATGTGGCAGGGAGGAAGTTAAGGTAGAGGCGTGTGTACGTTTTACTTTCGGCATATGCAGCGAGGTGGAAGGAAGAGATAAACAGACAGACAGCGGAAATGGGCCTGTGCACACGTGTGCTGAAATATGTACGTATACTTGTATATATGTGTGCTTTGCGGAGATCAGTCGACGCAGGAGAACGCGCCCTAGAGAAGTAACATTGCGCAAGTTTTGTTCCCCGGGAGAAGTTGTTGAACAGCCAGCTTCTTACATTGCATTTCGTTGCTGTTGCTGTTGCCAGCGGTGCTGTTGCCCTGCCCCGCTACTGTTCACTCCTGCTGCTGCCACCCCAGCTACGCTGTTGAGGGGGGGATCGCCTCAAGCAGATCTTGTGCTGCGGCTGCCTTTGCTGCTGCTGCTGCTGTGCTCCTGCTGCTCCGTTTGTTGCTTCTGTTGCTGCTGCTGATTGATGTACTGCTGCTCTGCCTGCCGTGATACTCCTGGCGCTGTCGCAGCGAGTCCTGCTCACGCTGCTGCTGCTCGTCCTGCCGCTGATCCTGCTGCTGGGGTGCACGCCTGCCGAAGGGTGGGGCGCTTCAAGCGGTGCTTTGCCAGCAGCAGCAGCCCCCCGCCCTGCCGCAGATGCTGCTGCTGCGGCTTCGATCGGTGCTGCTTCCCGCTCGACTACTGTTCCTATTAGCCTGCCTCTGCTGCCGATGCTACTGCTGCTGTGAGTGGTGCTGCTTTCCCTTTCCTGCTCTTATTACTAATATTTGTACGATTGCTGCTGCCGGTGGCGCCACGGCGTTCCCGACTGCCGCTGTTTCGTCATCCGGGACGCTGATTTCAACTTCTGCTGCTGTTGCTGCCGCTGCCTCGACAGCCACCGCGCGGGAGCTTGTGCTGGAGATGCTGCTGCCGCTACTCCGGCGCGCGTGGTTGCTGCTGAATTCGCATGCGCTGGTGCTATTGCTGGTGGTGTCGCAAAGGCCGCATGGCTGGTTTTGCCCCTGATGCTGCTGTTGGCGCTTGCGCTGCTGCTTCTGCTCTTGCTGCGCTTGCTGTTGCTCTTGTGTGTGCTGCTGTTTGTGCGACTTCGCGCACGGCGGCTGCGGCGCACTGCTGCGTGTGCTGCTGTTGCGGTTGCACACGCGACTACTGCTGCTGCCCCAGTGCTGCGGGTGTTGGTGTTGCACACTGCTGCTACCTGTCTGTCGTTGCTGTTGGACTGCTGCATGCGCTGCTATGTGCTGCTACTGCTATTGCACGTGCTACTGCTGTTGCGTATACTGCTGGTGCTGCGTTGCATGCACTGCTGCTGCTGCTGTTGCACACACTGCCGCCCCTGCTGCTGAATGTACTGGTGCTGTTGCTGTTGCATACACTGCCGCTGCTGCTGTTGCATGTCGTGCTCCCCCTGCTGTTGCATATGCTGCTGCTGCTGTTGCGGTTGCTGCCGTTGCGTGTGTTGCTGCTGCTGCTGTTGCACAGAGTGCCGCTGCTGCTGTTGCATGTACTGCTCCCCCTGCTGTTGCATGTACTGCTCCCCCTCCTGCTGCATATGTTGCCTCTGCTGCTGTTGCATGTGCTGCTCCTGGTGGCGGTGCGTGAACCCTGCTGCTGTTGCTGTTGGGCGCGTGCTGCTGTGTGTTGCGCGCGGTGTTGGGCACACAGGCGTACAGGAAGATCGGCTGCATATTAATCGACCGGTATGAAGTGCACGGCGCGCGGTGGCTGACGACGCCACATCCACCTCGGCCTCGGCGCTTCTGCAGCGACAGCAGCAGAGTCTCGCCGCGCCGGAGCAACGGCAGCAGCAGGACCCCCCCCGCGGAAAGCGAGGGGCAGGGAGATGAAGAGGCAGGCGTGGACGGTGGAGTGCAGTGCGTACCAGCTCCCCCGCCTCACGATGCCTTGCAAGCTTTTCTTAAAGATATTCTTTCCCTGTACAAGGTAACACTTTCCATCGATATACTCATACGTCTTGAGGACCCGGCTCTATATAGTGTCTCTCGACAGCAGTTCCCTTTATATATATATATATGTCGGTGTGTGTCAGCCCTCTGTATATCTCATATTCATATAGAAAGAGAGGGAGAAATAGAGACAGATAGAGACAGAGATATATATAGGCAGATAGAGATAGAGATAGATATATTTATATATATATGGACTGTGTCCCTGTGTCCTTTAGATATACATAGATATAGACAGAGATAGATATAGACATATATATATATATATAGGCAGATAGAGATAGATATGTTTATATATATATATATGGACTGCGTTCCTGTGTGTCCTTTAGATATATATAGATATAAATATAGACAGATATATATATATAGGCAGATAGAGACAGATAGAGATATATATAGGCAGAGACTGATAGGGGTAGAGACAGACAGAGAGAGAAAGAGATAGGCAGAGACAGATAGAGATAGGCAGAGATAGATGGAGACTGGCAGAGATAGATAGAGATACACAGATACGTATATATATAGGGAGAGATAGCGATAGATATGTTTATATATATATGGACTATGTCCCTGTGTCTCCTTTAGATATATAGAGATAGACAGATATATATATATAGGCAGATAGATATGTTTATATGTATATATGGACTATGTCCCTCTGTCCTTTGGATAGATAGAGACAGATAGACATAGATAGAGACAGGTAGAGATATATGGAGATCGAGACAGATAGAGATAGGCATATATATATATATATGTATGTATGTATGTATGTATATATATATATATAGACAGATAGAGATAGGCAGATATATATATATATATATATATGTATGTATGTATATATATATAGACAGATAGAGATAGGCAGATATATATATGTATGTATATATATATATATAGACAGATAGAGATAGATAGAGATAGATATGTTTATACATATATATATATATATGGAGTGTGTCCCTGTGTGTTTTTCCAAGATGTCGATCTGTGTGTATGTGTGTGTATATGTAACTTGTGAATATCCACGCACGGATATATTAACAGCTTTCCTCCTCCATCGACACGTAGCCGATTCTTCCTCTCCACACATATAAATATCCTCGCCTTCGATCCGTGACGCTCTTTCTTCCGCATCTTACTACGCACGTTTATATCTGATCCATCAATATATCCACATGAACGTATGTCTGCGGCACACTCTGCTGCGCAAGTCTGTATATCTGCTATGGATATATATATATTGATATATATGTATTTGTGTACGTGTTGAATGTGTGTCCAAGCTTACATATATATATGTGGATAGATGTACTTATATATATATCTGTTTATCGGTGTGTGTACGTTAGGTAGATGGACATCCTTAGAGCTGTACTGCGGGGAGACACACAAATCTATACACATGCATATAAACAAACGTATCTACATATATGTATATATGTATAGATATATGTGTATAAATATATATGTATAGATACCTCGTTGGGCCTATAAAATATATGTTAATGTAAAGCAAGTGCGTATGTGGACGTCGTGTCCCTTTTCTAGTGAAGAAGAGATGTACACTGCAGGAGTCGAAGAGAGGCCGCATGCAGGGAATTTGCTGGACGGCAGGAGGAATAGAGAGAGAGATAGGGATGCGCACCGATATATTTATAACGGAGAGGAATGTACGTAGATATATACGTGTTGAGAGAAGTATGTACGTGTAGAGACAGAAATATATATATGTGTGTGTGGGGGTTTATATGCATGTGTGTGTATAGATGTGTAGACGCAGGGATAAGGCGAGTCAAGACCGAGGGCGCCTTTCTTCTTGAAAAAAAAATGTTGCATGCGCCAGCACATCCAGAGAGAAAAGGCACAAGTTCATCTCCCGTAACTGGGCGGGTGTCTCCCGTCTCCCCCCCCGTCTCGTCTCCGTCTCCCCGTCTCCCCGTCTCTCTCTTTTGTGTCTCCCCCTCTCATTTTCTCCTCCCGTCTCCCTCGCCCTATCGCTCTGTGTCTCGTCTCCCCGTGTCTCTCCTAATATATACATATTTGTGTGGGGTTCTTACTAGGTGGGTGTGTGTTATGTGTGGCTGTTCCTACGTGTACATATATATATGTATGTGTCCACATGCAGATGCATAGATAGATATTCGTAACTCTGTGTAGATCTCAAGAATACATGCAATTATAAACTCAATGTATCACTATGAAGAACACGTACGCACCTATGTGTATGTACGAACATGTATATATGTATATGTATGTGTAGGTGTGTATCTCTGGGGGACCTGTAGCGTGCAAACCTCGTTGTGATGTATGTATTTCAGGACTTCCAGAGATGTTTCTTCCCTTTCCTTCTGCCTTGTCAGGTTCTCCACAGGCTCCTACCTGCTGAGACGGTTAGGAGCATTTTTACTGCCGCCTTTCAGGAGATCGGGATGCGCTTTGATCGCCGACTAGTTGCTGCTGCTCCAGCTGCAGCAGCAGCAGCAGCGGAGCTTGAAGACAGCAGCACCGTCTGCAGGCGAAACAGCAGCGCTGCCGTTCCTCTGCCGTCGTCTGCGGGTGCGCTTCCTCCCCCTCCTCCTCCTCCTTTGTCTCCTTCTTCGTCTGGTGCCGGAAGGGCTGGTGCTGCCGCTGCTGCTGCAGCAGCTGCGGATGGCAGCAGTGCGTCGCACGCGACCAACGGCCGGGGGCTGCTGCTGCTCGGTAGCAAACGCTGGGGCGGAAGCAGGAGAACTGCTGCAGGAGGCGAGGACAAGGAAGGCTTTTGTTCGTCTGCTTCTTTCTCTTCCACAAGAAGCAGCAGCAGCAAAGAGAGAGGCCGAAGAAGCAGCAGCAGTTCGCAGAGGCCTCCGGGAGAAAATCAGCAGCTCACTGACGCAGGCGTCCCTCAACAGTCCGCGGGTCAGGTGCTCTCGCTTGATTTCTTTTCGTTCCCTCCCTTGTTGAGTAAAAGAAATGACAGGAGTGTGGCCCTTCCTTGCTGATACGTTCTAGACGTCGTCATCCTCGGGACAATTCAACAACGACGTCCCATATATATGAAAGGACTACTCTTCATATATGTGAAAGGACTGCTTCTCATATATATGAAAGGACTACTAATATATATATATATATATATATAACTACGTCATATATATATATAGTAAAATGACTGCGTCTCATATATGGAAGTGCCCTTCTCTGCATGTCTTCTACTCGTATGTAAAATAGGATGGCGGACAGGAGGAGCGAAGAGAGGAGGATCGAGAAGAGAAGAGTCGCGGGGAGGAGGATAGCGGAGAGGAGTATCCTCCCGAGAGTCTGGTAGTGACCTTCTTTCCATGGCAAATCAAGTAGTATTGAGAATGTCGTGGTGTCTCATTTTGGCATGTCTCATGGCTGACGTCCACCTGTCATTTTTAAAGAAAGAAAGAGTCTACCGCAGAAAGGTGCGACAAGTCCTGTGCTGCAGCTTCTACTCCCATCCTCATCTCCTGCTGTTGCTGCTCCCGCCCATCGTCCTGCGCGTCGTGCGCCTTGTGCTCGCGGGGTGCTCCTGCTTCTGCTGCTGTTGCTGCGTCTGCTAACCGGGTGCTGCTGTTGCTGCGTCTGCTAACCGGGGCTGCTTCTGCTGCTGTTGCTGCTCCTGCTGCTGTTGCTGCTTCTGCCAACCTTCTGCTGCTTCTGCTAACGTGGTGCTGCTTCTGGTACCCTGGTGCTGTTCTGTTCACCGGGTGCTGCTGTGGTTGCAGCTTCTGCTCACCGGGTGCTGTTGTCGCCGCTTCTGCTGGCCGGCTGCTGTTGCGCTTGCTGCTTCTGCTCACCGGCTGTTGATTCCGTTTTTTGTCGGCGGATGATATGGCTGCTGCTGTGCTGCTGCCGGTCTTGCTGCTGCTGCTGCTATTGGTGGCCCTGCTGCCAGTGACACGGCAGCCGGTGCGCGTGCTGGCTCAGCTGCCTTCGCTTCTACCGCCCTTTCGACTGCTGCTGCTGCTGCTAGCGCCGTAGCTGCTTCCCGGTCTCTGCTGCACCGGATGCTTCTGCTAGCGGTGCGGCTGTACCCGTGGTGCTGCTTCCGCTCCCACATGCCTCTGTGTCTCCTTCGGCCGTTGCCGTTTTTGCTGCTGCCCTGCTCCTGCTATGCTGCTCTCGCAGAGGCCCTGCTGCTGCTGTGGATACTTGTGGCTGCCCCTGCTGTTGCTGCTGTTGCTCACCACGCTACTTCTGTTTGCTGCTCTAGCTGCTCCCGAGCGGTTTTCCTGTTGGTGCTGCTGCTGCTGCTACGCTACGCTACTGGTGCTCCTCATCACTCATGCTGCCGACAGCTGCGTGTGCTGGTCCTCCTGCTGCAGACTGTGCTCTTCCGCTGTTGCTACTGGTGTTTCTTCGGCGGATTACCCTACTCTGACTACTGCTGCTGCTGTTTCTCTGCATGCGCAGCTGCGTTTGGCGTGGCGTCTGGCTTGTTTGCCTCAGGCGAGAAGCGGCAGCAGGACGCAGGGGGGAGCGACAGCAGGTGCAGCAGCAGGAGCAACCACAGCAGCAGGAGCAAAAGCAGCAGCAGGAGAAAGCTGGATTCTCTTCTGCGGGTGCCCGCTGACTGGCAACCGGAGAAACTGCAGACATCCTACGACGTGCGGGACGTCGTTCAAGCGAAAATCAACGAACACTTCTTCCGCAGCAGCGCTGCGTCTCTGCTGGTACCGCATGCAACAGCGGCGCAGCAAGAGCAGGGGACGCAGGAGAAGCGCGGGGGGAAGAATCCGCAGCAGACCACAGTGCAAGGGAGAGTACAAGCCGGCGATGTGGGAAAGCAGCAGCAGCTGCTGGTGGTGGTGGTGGAAGGGCAACAGCAGCAGCAGCTGCGACAACGCCCTCCCGCAGGTGCTGCTGCGGCATCAGCAGCAGGAGGCGCTAGTGATGGACCAGCAGCAGCAGCAACAGGAGACAGAGAAGGCGAAAGAGGAGAAGGTGCTGCAGTGACTGAAGAAGAAGTGTACAGCGGAAGAGAAGGAGAAACAGTCGGAGATAGATACGCAGTTGACTGTATGTATTTACATGAGTGCGTCCAGCAGCTCGAGGATCTACGGCTCCCGCTGCTGCTGTTCGTCAAAGTCCTTTTACAAGCGTGCACCACGTGCTGGACCCTCAGCGCGGAGATCGTGGATTTAATAGAACGCCGCCTCCCTTCTGACGAACTGCTGTGCTAGAGGACTTAATGACCGCACACAGTCTGAGTTCAGCGGCGCCTGTGAATTTATGTCTCTCTTCATAACTCCCGCTCACACATAACCTGCCCACGTGTGTGGGGTGAGGTGAATCTAATGCTCCGACGCACCTATGGGTGGCTGTCCGCGCCTTCTTTATATATATATATATCGCACATCCGAATGCTAACTCATATGCATACATGCATGCCTACATGTGTACAAGTGTAGTTTTGTATGTACGTGTATTTGTCATAGATGACTACGTACGAGTGATCAGTGAAATAGGTGTCTGTATATATATATATATATACATTCGTGCATATACACATGTTTATACGTGTATATATATATATATATATACATGTGGATATAGGTATATAAGGATGTATATCTGTGTATATATGTATATATAGATATATGTGGACAAATGCGTATGCATCTGAACTCTGCAACTCATGCAGTCGTCTTCGCCAGTAGTGTGCATGAGTTTGCTGCGCCTTGCGGAGGAAACGCATGAGTAGTTCTCCACGTACGCAGATGTACGGCCTCACTGGTCGCTAATATATCCACAAAGGAGTGAGCAATATTCCGCGAATATGTATGCTTACGCATACTCCATATACGTGTATATTAATAGGTGCGTGCCTACAGAAAGAAGAAGCCTTTGAGATATTGCTGCAGTTGTGTCACTGGCGCTCTGCAGTGAACAAGTGCGAGAGTCGTCTACGAGGTTGCTGCGCCTGCTGCCCGCGTTCTCTCTGAGTATTTTCTGCGTCTATCTGCCGCTTATTTCTCCTCGTGTACATACCCAGTCATGTGTCTATGATCACATGCGTATGTATACACGTATGTAGATATATATACATATATATTATGTGTGGTAGTGTCTATAAATATACAGCCCTGTGTCTGGGGATCACATGCGTGTGCACACACGTATATATATATATATATAGTATACATGTGCTAGTGTCTATAGATATACAGTACTGTGTATCACTGTCTCTCTTGCCATAGATGTATATGAATCTGTACGCGTATGGGTTCCCCTGGCTCCTACGCATACATTGTACATATTGTGTTTGTATACACATACGAACATAGATACGCACATAGATATGCAATACTCGCATGTACCCACAAAGATATTTATATAAACTTATGGACATACGTACAGGTACGGAGTTGTACATAGCTAAGATAATGATACGTGCGAATGGGTAGTAACACCAGGTCACGATACTTATGCGCGCTGGCCACCGCAGGGCTTGTGCAGCTCCATGTTACCTCGTTCAAGTGCATCTTCCACCCCAGCTTATAGTACCTCTACACCTCAGGATAAATATCAAAGTATATATATACATATATATATATATATGTATTCATGTGTCGGTGTGTATATGGGCCCATGCTTTTGCATGCATTTTGACGACTACGTCTGCACTAGCTACCGCACGCATACCAAGGGCACGACTGTGGATGTGTGCATCCTGCTGTGTGTTTTCTGTGTTCCTCCCTGGAACACAGGCGGTAGTGTTTGACTACCGCCTCACTGATATTTTTAGCGAAAACGAAAGCCAAGTGGTTCTTTGTCAATTTCCTCACGTGGGCAGCTGCATCGCGCACGTCGCGCACACTCACCCCTGGACATATCAGTGGAGTTGAGATAGAACGCGCAGTTGCCGGCACTTTCTTCAGAGGCCTGGGTATCTGCTGCAATTTTCTGTCTGGCTTGCCTCCGGCGCACGGGGAGGGGGGTCGTGCTGCCGTCGCTGAGAGCTAAGTGCTGCACAAGTGCCGGCGGTCATTCTGCTGCCGGAAAATAGTGCGGGCAGCGCTCGTGCGTGAGGAGGCTTGACAAAACAGGTCTTTCTCTGTGTAGAGAAGTGATGCGCAGACGCGGCGAAGAATCCCTTCTTTCACCAAGAAGCACGAAGGTGCCGACGTGTACGTACTACACCTTCGTCCACGTCTACGCAGCCAGTACGAGTACACACATATATAAAAATATATGTGCGCCGCCGTATATACATGTAGTGTATGCTTAGAAACACACGCTGACACGTGCCTGGCCCCGTTGAACAAAGTGGACCGGTTTTTACTTCTTCAAGTTGACAAAACGTATGCAGACACGTGCCTGACCCCTTTAAACGAAGTGGATCGGTTTTTGTTCCATGAAGTTGTCGACGACCTCATTATCGTGTGGCTTCCAGTAGCGGGCAAATAACGCGGCTACCACCAGTATCACAACCCGCAGGAGTTCTCCTCTCTTGTAACTACTCGCTTCGCCAGCAGGTTGCCCCGTCTTCGTAGTAGTTGTTGTAGTCGTCGTCGTAGTAGTAGTAGTAGCAGTGGTGGTGCACCGTTTACGCAATGGCGTTACCGTCGTTGCTCGCGTGAGACGGGAATTTTGCTGCGTCACCTGAGTAGCGCCTGTTACTAAGATCGCGAAGACTTGCACCGCGCTATGAAGACAGTTGTCTTCACTGCTGCCTTCGTACAAATTTTGCTCCACCACCACTTCAACAGCGCCTGTTGTAAGAAGACTTGTCTAGGAATCGCACCGGGCTACGACGGCAACGACTAATACTTTTGCATGTACTCCCCTGCCTCCTACCGGCACACTCGTCCTCGTCCTTGTGGAAGAGCACTTTTACGCCGCCTTGGGGGATTACACTTCCCATACTCCTAGGCACATACTGCTATTTCGTCTACTACGACTAACACTAATTGCAGTGTGACACTTGTCCCACGGTACCCCAACTACCCCTGTGTGTCCGTATCTACAGAGAGACTCAGAGACACACCTATATATATATATATATATTACCGCGTTGTGACAGCTGTCCCAAGCTGTCCCAGCTATCACTGCGTGTACAACAATATACATATATTGAGGGGGAGAGAGAGAGAGAGACAGAGAGAGACGGTGAGACAGCTACATATATATAGTAACACAATGACACTTGCCCCACGCTGCCCCAAGTATCCTTGTGTGTGCGTATAAAAGATATATATATATATATGAGAGTGACAGGGAGACAGGTACACGTCACATACACGTATAGATATATCTATATTGCAACTAGGCGTACACGTTGGTATTCACCAGTATAGTGCTTTCCTTAGTGCCTGTTCGCGTGAGTCGATGGGCAACCGGAGGGAACAAAGCAGCGATAATTTCAGCCGCTCGTCTCAGTGCACCTGCTCGACGAATGTGTTGAGGACACAAGTACCGTAGACCGTCCTGTCGCTTCGCGCTGCTGGGTTCATTTGCTGCGGCGGCTGCTTCTCCGGCATACGCTGCTTGCTGCTGCAGCAGTGCCGCGTTCTCGTTTTGTCAACGCGCCGTTTCACGAACAGCAGCGCAGTCATTTTTGACTTGCGGGGTCGATATTCTTTCTTAGTCAGAAGCGTGTGCAGGCGCCTCTCCTTCTTCTAAGTGTCCCAGGGAGATTTTCGCAGAACTTTATCGCTGCGGTGCTGGACAGACATATCTGCACCAAGGTTGCGGCTGAGCCCCCAGCGCGACACCACGTTCGCAACCACACGTACGAATGCAAAACCTGCCTATATATATATATGTATGTATTTTCGTGGATCTAAGTACACGCCTGAACAACGCATCTGTAGGCTGACTTATGCCTGTAGAAATTCAGAACCTGCATACATATATACATGTATATGCTTCCGTGGATTTTCGTATATGCGTGACCAACGCAAGTACACGCTGGTGCATGCGTGATATAACAGCTAATTATACACATAATATATAAATACATAATCCATAAGAATAAATTCTAGCAGTACATATGCGTGTATGTATATACATATAAGAAACAGTATCCATATAAATATTACAGATAGTAATACACACGCGTGCGTAGGCATGTGTGCGCAGCCTCACAGACACAGAAACTGTGTGGGTGTACGAAGTGTGCGAGGTTCTTCTTCCGTCTTCGAGTGAGGCCCTCGAAAGCGCTTTTAATCGCCAGGAGGAGAGGAGAAGAAATTTCCCCCACTTTTTATTAGTTGTGATCGTCGTTGTACCGCTCAGAGTAACAAATCAAGAGAAAAGGGAAGTGGAATATCGAAGAAGGGCTTCTTGTGAACGGGACTGCGTATCTACCCAAGCTTTGTCGCACTACCATCACAACAGCAACCTGTCGCCGCCCACAACATATTCGCATATTACACATATATAGAGAGAGAGGCAGATACATAAATATATATAAAGAGAGATGCAGATATGTACATATATATATAGACGGATATATGGGGGGAGAAAGCGGCAGACACACATATACATATATATATATATGTATGTGAGGGTAGGGAAGAGAAGTCTTTTCAACACGACTGGGTCGCAGCGAAGATATCTGCGCGTCACGCGACTCCGCAGCAGGTAAGCAGATCGAAAGAGAAAGCAACACTGGTAGACACCGTCAATAACAGTGACATACACATATATATATGTATATATATGTATATATATGAATATATGTGTATACTTATTTTGTGTGTATATGTATATACACATGTGTCTATATATATACATACCTGAGTGGGTGTTCACATGTGTTACGGACGTGGACTTGTGCTGTACCATGAACAACATGTTAGAGGGCAGCGTATACATACACCTACACATACACATATATGCGCAGGTATTTACAAAGACATACATATATAGATACATGTATACGTGTAGGATTCAAGAGATGGTTCCTGCTGTAAGTTTGAAGAAGCATTAAAAGGCAGGGGTGTACGAGTAAGAGACCATCAACGCGTTGCCCACGCCGAATGCCTGAAGAACAAACGCCAAAACAACCCCATGGCACTACCATATTAAGATATATATCTCTCTTCCCATATATATATGTGTGTGTAGAGGTACCAGTATATGCTCCCATGCATATATACATATGCGTCTTTGTGTCTATATAAGATATAACAGTACGTCCGTTGACGCATCTTCAATATATATATATATACATATATTCCTACATGTTCATACATATATTTATGCGTATATATGTACATCTCTCTCTCTATATATATATATACCAGTATATGATCCCACGCATATATACGTATGCATCTTTGTGTTGATATGAGGTCTAACAGTACGTGCGTTGACGCGTGTTCAATATATATATATATATTTCTACACTTTCATAGATATATATTGATGCGTATATACATGTAGGTGTACCAGTAGACACCGGTATGCATGCACATATATATGTATATGTATGTCCAGGTACGTATATTTATATGTGCGGGTAGAAATTTATTTGCATGTCAACGGGCGCACGAACGCACTACACATACACCTCCTACACACATATATATATCTGTTTCCCTATAGATGCCTATACATATATCTTCTACACATACGTAAGTAATATCTTTTATTACGAGTTTAGCAACTCACTGGGTATGTGCACATACATTTACACATAAATACGTATATGCAGCCGCCCTCCTGTAGACACGCATATATGTATCTCTCCACATGAATACACACGTATATATACGTCTTTGCACGTATATCTATATACGGGGGTGTGTCCGTCGAACTTTCGTTGCTGCCGCGAAGACCGGGGCAGTCGCTTACCCGAAATAAGTCGGCGATGAATTCGTCCGGCTGCGGCTGTATGAAGTTGTTGATGTAGACGTACTACGCACAGCAGCAGAGAAGCAGCACGTCAGCAGCAGAGCAGCAGCAGAGAGCCCCACATGTTTGCTTCTCGCTGAAGCAGCAACGAGAAACGCGCGCTTCGCTTCCTGTCCGTCTCTTCTCGCTGAGGCAGCGGCGAGACACATCCTCCACTTTCTTTTCCCTCCTTTCTGCCGCCCAGACGCATGCATGCATCTGCTGACAGCAGCAGCACTACAGCGACACAAAAAAAAGGAGGCTGTCCGTCCCTCCACACGGACACCGCAACCGACGTTCGTCCTGCTGACATACCCGCCCTCCTGTGAAGTAGACACGCACACATATACATATATGGATCTACACATATGTGGATATAGGCACACCCTCCGGTGGGCATACATATATATACATATACACGCCCTCCTGTTAAGCAGCCAAGCACAGACATACATAGGTATATGTGTGTGTATGCGCGCCCTCCTGTGAGCATGCCTTAGCACATATATCCACGCCCTCCTTTGAAGCATATATGCACATACACGTATGTACAGGGTCACCCCGGTAGTCGATATGCAGAAACATCAACATGCGCCCTTCTGTGGACACGTATATATGTATACCCTCTCCTGTAGACGCGCGTATATAAATGGACGAGTCCTTCTACATCTGCTTGTGATGCTCTTAATTTGTTCCCTGTTCTCTTCTGACTTCATCTCTTGCAAGGAAACTCACGAGTGTGTCTCTGCGCAGAGCCTTCTTGAGAAAATTTTGAATAGTCAGAAACCGCTCGGTTCCGTCGACTTTGAAGCGACTCATTCGTAGACGCGCAGCGCCGCCAATATTCAACAGAGAAACCTGGACTGCCGGACGCCAGCAGCAGCAGAAACAGCAGCAAAAGGTGCGTCTTGCTCAGCAACAGCAGCGAATGCAGTCTGTGCGTCCACGGCAGCAGCAGCCGCACCAACAGCAGGAGCAGCTAAACCTCCTCCCTGCAGCAGCCGCAGCAGCAGAAGCTCCTAATTGAAGAGCAGCAGCTGCAACGGGGAAGCAGCACCAGTAGCAGCAAACGCGCCGGGCAGCAACGGTAACTGCAGAAGCAGTGTCACCAGCAGCAGAAGCGGCAGCAGCAGCAGCAGACGAAGAAGCAGCAGCAGCAGACGAAGAAGTAGCAGCAGCAGACGAAGAAGTAGCAACAGCAGACGAAGAAGTAGCAGCAGCAGACGAAGAAGCAGCAGCAGCAGACGAAGAAGCAGCAGCAGACAAAGACGCAGCAGCAGCAGACGAAGACGCAGCAGCAGCAGAGAAAGAAGCACCAGCAGCAGACGCCACACGAGGACTCGCAACACGACGCACGCGTGGCCTTCCCGCCCCAACACGAGCAGCCGCAGCAGCACGCCCGGTCCTAGCAAAAGAAGCAGCAGCAGCAGCAGCGTATCGACAGCGAGAGCACCAGATAGAGCCGCCTCGACAGCAGCAGCAAGACGAACATTAAGTCTGCAATATATACACCCAGAAAATCTACAAGAACGTGCGCGGTCCTTTATCTCTCTCTCTATATATATATACACATTACTTCGCTTTGCCCGTACATACATACACATACATAATATATACGCCTGGATGGCAGGGTGTACGTCGGATGCACATGCCCACCTGCACCGCCGCGCACATATATGATGTGTGAAAGTGTGAGGAGACGAGACAGTGCGAGCAGCACGCAGAGGAGAGCAGAGAGACAGGAAGACAGAGAGAACACCGGAATAAGGAGCAGGAACGGCGGGGAGAGAAGAAGAGGACGAACGGCGGGGAGAGAAGAAGAGGACGACAGCAGAAAACGAGAAATTTAAGGAAGAAGTCACGTCGGAAGAACTGCCCGCACCTTTCATTGTGCGTAGCTCGACGAGTTGTCTTCCCAGGCGCCACCGGGGATCGAACGGAGGCTCCCACCGGAGTCTCCACGTCTCTTCATACATTGCCGTCTCCACCAGCTGGTGTGCTGCTGCTTCTTCTGAATGTCCTTCCGCTGCTTCTGCTGCTGCTCCTGTGTCTGCCGTTCCACCTGCTTCCGTTGGTCCTGCAGCGTCTGCTGCGCTTCCCCCTGCTTCGGGTGTTGCTGCTGCACTTGCGTCAGCTCGCGCTTCTGCTATTCCTGTTGCTGCTTCTGCGGCTGCTGCTGCTACTCCTGCATCTGCTGCGAGCGCCGCTGCTGCTGTCGCTGCTTCTGCTGCCGCTGCTGTTTCTGCAGCAACTGCCCGTCCTTCGCCATCTGTCTCTCTTGCTGCTGTCAGCTTGGCCTCACCGCCCTCTGTCTGCGGTGCAGCAGCAGCAGCAGAAGCTCCCTCGAACGGCAACAGCAGCACTGGCGTGCTCTCTGAGGCGTCCCTGCTACACTGATCTCGACGTCTTCCTTCTCTGTGCTCCTGCCCCTTCTGCTGGTGTTGCTGCTGCTGCTCTTGCTGCTGCCGCTGCTGCTGTTGCTGCTGCTGCTGTTGCTGCTGCTGCTGTGCTGCTGCTG
>KL647308.1:1401583-1411679 GCA_000727475.1 Sarcocystis neurona
TTGCTGCTGCTGTTGCCGCTGCTGCTGTTGCTGCGGCTGCTGTTGCTGCTGCTGCTGTTGCTGCGGTTGCTGTTGCTGCTGCTGCTGTTGCTGCGGCTGCTGTTGCTGCGGCTGCTGTGGCTCCGGTTGCTCCTGTGGCTGCTGTTTTTGTTGCGGCGTTGCTGCTGTTGCTGCGGCGTCCAGCTGTTCGACTGCTTCTGTTTTGACTGCTGCCTGCAACTTCAGAGGGAGCAATCGAGACAAGCTGCTGTTTCTGCTGAAAAATAAGCAGCTGCGCTCGGTCTCGGGAGTGCTCGTCTGCTCGTCTCTCCACCGTTGCTGCTCCGTCGACAACAACTTCTGCTGCTGCTGTTGTTGCCCTTCGTGCTCTTCCCTTTCCGATAATACTGGCTCCCATCCCACCTCTTTCTTTTTGCCTGGCGTTTGCTCATACTTCTGCTGCTGCCGCAAAACCCGCTGCTCCTGCTGCAGATACGGTTGCGGCGCTGTAAGTGCCCCACACCTGAAGCTCGCATCCCTGTACTCTTCCAAATTCTCTAGCGGCACCGCCTGCTGCTGCTGCACCCGCTGCTGCCGTCCCCGCTCTTCCGCTTGTTGCTGCTCCTGCTGTGGCCGTCCCCGCCCTTCCGCTTGCTGCTGCTGCTGCTGCAGCCGTCCTCGCTCTTCGACTTGCTGCTGCTGCTGCTGTGGTTGCTGCTGCTGTTCTGGGTGTTGCTGCGCCGGTGGTTCCTGCTGCTGCCTGTGAGGCTGCTTTTGCTGTAGTTTTTGCTGTTGATCCTGTTGCTGTGGTCCTTCGCCGTGATGCTCCTTGCGAGCCAGCTGCGCTTCTTGTTGCAGGGGCTGTTGTTGCTGGGGCACTTGTGCATAAAAGGGATTGCTGCCCACTTTCAGCAGCTGCGGGGAAAATTCTCCCACTGCTGAGGCTTCCGTCGATATCCCAGTAGTTGCTGCTGCCTGTTTCTGCGTGTTTCTCCCTGTTTCTCCTGGTCCCCTGCTGCTCTCCTCCTCCCCCTCGCTGCCGCAGCTGCCTTGCCGTCGGCTGCTTCTGCTGCTTTTTGTCCTCCTGCTGCGCTCGTTGCCACTCCCGCTGCCCAAATCCCCGTCACTCCCGCTGCTGCCCCGTGCCGCGCTGCTGCTGCAGCTGCTCTGCGCGCCTTCCCTACTTTTTTCAAGACTGCTGCTGCTTGGTTCGTGCTGCTGACGCTTCCTCTCCTGACCTCCCCTGCTGCCGCTTCTTCTTTTTTCGTATTCTTCGCTGCTTCCGCCTTCTCTCTCACCAGAAGGAATGCTGCTGCAGCGTTTGCTGTCAATTTCGCTCTCCCATCTGCCCCTGCTGCTCGACGCGTCTTCCCTTTCCCTCCCTCTGCTGCTGCTGCTGCTACTCTCCTGCTGCCTTCTCTCTCCCTCTCTGCTACTCCCGCTGCTGTCGAGTTCTTCTCCGGCGCTCCGTCTGCTGCTGCTGCTGCGCTGACGCCCCTCCCCTCCCTCTCCTTCTCTGCTGCAGCTGCTGCTTTCAGAAATCGCTACGCGTGATCGGTCCTCACCGCAGATGAAGTTCCTCGTGCTGCCCTCCGTAACGTAGGTGTTGCTGCTGCTGTGCTCTGCACTCCTGCTGCTGTGTTCCACACTCCTGCTGTTCTGTTCTACACTCCTGCTGCTGTGCTCTACACTCCTGCTGCTGCTGCATGTCGCCTCGGGAGTAGCAGCCGTGCTTCCCGGTGCATTCCACACACGTAGAGAAAATGCGTGGCTCCCCTCCCCACCTTCTCTTGCTGGGACGGAGGCTCCTGCTTTGGCTGCTGCAGCTCTCGGTGAATCTGCTGCTGTTGCTGCTCTTCTGCTCGCCGTCCTCGCTCCCCGCGTATCGCCTGGCACCGTGCCCTCTCCTCTCTGTGCTACCGCTGCTGCTCCTGCTGCTTCTTCAACAATCGCTGTCTGACTGGTCGGTAGTTTTGCTGCTGCTCCCGCTGCCTCGTCTGCTGCCTCTTCTGCCGCTGCTCTCGCTTTTACTGCTACTGTTGCTGCTGGGGCTGCGCCTGCCGGTGGTGCTGCTGCTCCGTCTGCTGCTGCCGCAGCCGCGACCGCCTGCCGTCGCCGCTCGGCAGCAGCAGTGAAGAAGTCGGGCGAGGAAGGGAAGCCGCTGCGACCCTGAAGCGCCGCAGAGCCTGCTGCCCCACCGTCCTCTTCCTCTTCCGGCGATTCAAACTTCCACTCGTCGTCTTCTTCTTCCATCTGCGCTCGCGCTCCGGGAGACGCTGCCGCTGCTGTTGCCGCTGCTGCTGCTGCCGCTGTTGCTGCTGCCGCTGTTGCTGCTGCCGCTGTTGCTGCTGCCGGCTCTTGGCTCGTGAGGCGTGTAAGCACTTGCTGCTGCTGCTGTGAAGACCGGTCTGAGAGGCTGCTGCTCGTGCCGTTGCTGCTGTGGCTGCTGGGTGACGACGAAGAAGACGAGGAGAGACAATGATGTATCTTTTCTTCTTCACTGCCCCTCCTTCCCCGAGACAGTCGCCACATGTTGCTCCATCACCTGCGCGAGTCACCTATTTATACGGATGTATCCACACCTATATATTTACACCTACCCGGTTCGAGTATGAGTCTACGCGAAAACACACATATCCTCACATATATATATACGTATATGTATATGTACATGTGGGCCGCTGGACTGAGCTGCACGTGTACATATGCGTCTCTACGTATACAGAGAGGCAGACATATACTTATATATTGCGTATGTATATATAAACAGAGAGAGATACAGGTGAATACAGATGCGGCGGGGGAATGTAAAATTTTAACTCTATATGTATGCCATCACAAAAGTCGAGTTACGTACATATTCGGTCTTGCAGGCCCATACACGCAAATACTATAAACAGAGAACTCTTCGTATCTACGTACGTCTATACATATATATCTATCTGCATTAGTACACTTGCGTATAGATACGTACAGGTGTGTAGGGCATAATGAGATATATATATATATATATATAAAACGTTGCACCCCCCGTCCTTTGAAGTCAGACTCCTGCTATACTTTGCATACATATACGATGTCCTACAAACATTTTATTGCAGAGATTCATAAATATATGTGTGGGAAAACGTGTGTGGGTGGGTGGGTGGGTGCGTGGGTCGGTATGTTCTTGCCGATATATACTGAAGACGCGTACGCACACATACGTCGATGAATAAATATTTATCTTCATAGAAGCGGGGCCACAGAGCCAGAAAGTCACGGCGAGTGAAAGATTCGTAGGTTCATCCTCAGACAGAGCGATAAAGTGAGAGAAAGAGAAAGGAATGGCGTGGCGACATCGGGAGGAGAACTGCAGCGTAGGGAGCGCGGAAAACGGAGGGCGAAGGGGACGAAATTAAGTGACGGGGAAACGGAGACGGAAGAAGTGTTTTCTTCGGTCGTTGAGGAAGTGAAATGGTGAGGAACTCCGGTTGGACGGGTTCCTTTCGGGCGACGTTGCTCTGCCGCAAAGAACGGCAGAAAAAATTGCGCCCCTTCACCAGGACTTTGCTGGCAAAGGTTTTGTTTAGTCTAGTTTTTTCGGACTTGCCACCGCGCTCTGTGGACTCGAAAAACGCGTTTTTTGACAGTGTCGTGATTATCTCTCGGGAGTGCACGCATCTTTAGAGGGCCGTCGACGCCGGCGTTCCTCGCCATTTTTCACGCATGCGGCTGCATGACAAGACGGAAGAAAAATTGTCACGTAAGCGACATTTCCGGGAGAAGTCTTCCACCAAAATGGCCACTCTCACTGCAGAAAGTACTTTGAACGCGTGAAAAGTCGGCAAACATTTTATCCGCGCGGCGCTGGGAGGCCAGAATGCGGACAAGTTCTGAAAAAGGAGAGAAATACACACTACGATCGAAACGACGTATTAATACAGCCCGAGTGCAATGATTGATGTGAACAAGACGACTGGTAGAACTATAGACAACTAGAATTTACAGGTTCATACGTTTTACGGAATAAGTTCCTCTCTGTTCTTCCGGTGGACTCGCGGCTCGAGCAGCGAACACGAGAAATCCGGCTTTCAAGCCAGGGGCAGCTCAACCAGCGAGAACCAAACATTTCTTCACGACAGAACTGTGGACAACTTGAAATGTTCTTCGCGCACTGGTGATGGAACTCTCAACCCGCAGCTTCCTCCGCACACGAGGGGGCGAATGCGGAGAAAGGGAAATTAAGAACTGCCCACTTGGCTACGATTCCCTACTCGGCTGGCGATGCAAACATGTGTAGGGACTGAAGAACTCCACAACGGCCACTTGTGTGAATATATAGACATCTACATACGTATGTTCCCGTTTACCTACTATGGACGTGTATACACTGTTGTTGTAGTAGACTATGTTCAGAGAGAGAAAGAGAGAGATACAGATACATATACCTACTTTCACATGCGTGAAACAAGACCACATACAAAATGACAACACGCTCAAAAAATACCCACCACTCACCAGAAAATACTTCCACAAACTCACGCTGGTAGAATACGCATATACATATATATGTGTGTAGCTAACCGTGCGTGAGGCAAGAAATGCAAAATGACAACCTACTCGAAAAATACTCACTACGCACCACCGCAGCAACTCATGCAGTATTTTAGACGTGTAATTTCGAAGTTTTTCGAGTGTCAGAGTGTGTGTGTGTGTGTGCATTGATACAGTAGAATGCAACCAGAACACAAAGGCACTCGACCACAGTGTATGCATGCACCTTTACATAATTATTTGGGGATTTATTCAATAAACTAAGCCTTTAATACACTTAAGCCTGCTATCAATACTATACTTCTATTCGTGCACTCACAGAAACATTCGTGTGTCACCCTGTGCATCTGTGTGTATAACACGTCAAGTAGAAAGCAGTCTGAGCGTCAGACACATCCATCAGCACACTCGTCTATCTATACCAGTGTAACCGTGTGTATAGCTTACACGTATACACTAATTCCATACTTCTGTACTTGTATATATCTATGTATTTTGCCCGTACAACTATACATACATATGCATATGTGCATGCATGTGCCGTCTGTTCCTACATATATGTAGAGAGAGAGTCTGCAACTATTGAAGTACACGTCCACATTTGTATGTAACGTCTGTATATACTGATGTTATCTACCGCTATGTACGTTTCTATACCTCATGCATATTCATACATACAGATATAACTATCCGGGCACACACGCTAGCCTACGACACGGTGGACGGCGCACACCTGACAAAAAACTCTCCCCGGACACACGCGACAATGTAACGTACACGTGCGCACCTATGTGTGTGTGGGGGCGGATGTAGTTTTGACAGTCTTCGCTACCTACGTGTATACGTCCACCATATATAACAGTCAACTTTTTCTTCCTCATCCATATGCGTATCAGCGGCACCGACAAAGGTGTGGGCATGCCCACACACCAAATATACTTGTTGCGTTCCGCGGGGTGACCGTGTTGACTCTTTTTATGTTCGCAAGTGCCTATGTTTCTTTTTGCAGCAGTACACACAGAGGCGTACAAATGTTCAAATCTGGCTCTCTATATGTACACCTACATATATATAGAATCCCCGACTACCATGATTATCTTTATTATATTCGCTCTAAGTCAGGTTCATCTCTGAGAGGAATAGCAACTATCCATGAGTTTCGTCCGAGCACTATCGGTAGCTCTGACTTAGGGTGGAATTCTCGGAGCGGGGGTACAGGACGCCGCTCTCTCTATACGCGCGTATATATCTATCCATCTATCTACCTATGTATATATACGTATATATTATATATATATATATGTATGAGGAGGTGCTCTCCATATACACGTGTACACACATACGTAAATATATATGTCAGTACGTACGTCTTCGTTTAACTTTCGAGGGGGTCTATAAGACGGTTCCACATAAAGGATGGGTGTACCCGGAGGAAGACGTAGATAGACAGATCGATATCTAGAACCAGGTAGATACACAGCATAGCGTGTACATGTACAAAAGCCTACTCCTGGCGTATAATATGGCAGATTCCTTGCCTGTGTGATAGGGGGTACGCGACAATTCTGACTTAATGGTCGAGTGTGAGGTCTGACTCCGGTAGCGCCTTAGGTGACCCCTCACACGTACCTGGGTGTGGGTGTTATTTAAGTATCATATTTGTAGACACCTATAGAAACGTAATCAGTTGTGGTTATATATCATATTAATGTATATGGATACATACGCAGAAGCCTAATCAGAGGTGCGTATATTTATATATAAGGGATATACGTACGTGCACGACGGCACGCACACGTACATGCTCTATGAACAAACATACACACATACATACACATATGGAAGTCTGTACATAGGTATCATATATATACATATATATATATATATATATATATGTGTACGTGCTATAGTGCACTTGCACAAGTATACGGATGGTCACTACATATATAAATATGTATGGGTATATACGTGTGCATATATATATATATAGACATGTACGTACGTGTACACATATATGCACACGCATACGTAGGTGTATCTACACTCGTATCCGTACATGTATACACGCATACACATATATAACTAGGTGGATGCATATATACACACATGTACGGAGGTATATATTTATATACACACATTACGTATGTGTATACATATATATGCACAGATATAAGTAGGTGTATACAAATGTGCACGCAAAAAAGAATACTTCATGGGGAACTGTCGTTCATCAGGTCTTCAGAGTTGCATGTCAGGCACGCGCGTATGCGCAGGTTGCTACTGCTGTCACTAGAGCCTGTACGCACGTTCGTCTCTCACCCGTGTCGTGAACTTCAGTCTACGTTAACTCTTTACCAGAATAAACGATCACGCTAGCTCTTTTCTAGCTCAGACGACTGTTATATTTATACGTCTCTTTTCGGTCGTATGACGAACACGTAGGTCCGTATACACCAACGTACGCGTATCTTTCTACATACACAAATAAACATGTCAGTGTCCCTCTTTCTTCTCTATCTAGTCATCCGTACATGGAGAAACTGTAAGCTAGGCAGCTAGCAAAAGAGGGTGTAATATCTCACAAGGACAAAGTAAAAACGAAAAAAGTATATGGAGGCTGGAAGTTCGTGTGGATTTAATCACGTTGACGCGACGCGACAAAGTAGGGTAGTCAGCTGTATTCATTTTGTGCCTTTACATACATACATACATATAGACACGTAAATATGTATGCAAGTGTATGTATTCGCTCAATATTACGCAACAAAGTTGAGTGTTCGGCTATATTCATTTTCTGCTTTTGAATGTATACATATATACATATAAATATATAAGTGTGTATACAAGTGTATGTGTTCGCTCAATGCTGCAGATATATCCACGTGTACGTACATATTACAGCTCCTGCAAGATAAAGGAGCTTGGAGCAATATGGCTGCTGGCTCCTGCGGCGTAGTGCGCATTATTATTGATGGTGAGGAAAGTGTACGAACGGGCTTTCGAATTGCAGGTTCCCCTTATCTGTAAAATGTACAGATGCATTTGAAGTGTGTATTCTTCTTCATTTTTGCACGTTCTCCGGCGGAAAGCACGAGAAGCCCGTTAAAATTCCCTTTACTTATTGACGCGAGGAATTGCAGTCCAAGAAGCGAGTCTCTCCGGTCACGAAGGTGTTCGGAGAATGTAGAGGAGGGGGAGGAGGAGTGGCAAGAGTCTTCCACAGATGATGCATACATGTGGATCTGTGGAGATAGAAACAAACAGGTAATTACATAGTTGTACAGATTGGTATGATCTGCGTTTATATAATAGAAATCTGGAATGCGCAGGTGGGTTTGATAAGAACGAAAAAATTTGCTCGTCACCCACGTGTCCATACTTACAACAGTACACATCTGCTCGGTTTCAGCAACAGCTGCAACATATATATATATATATATATATACATGCACATAACACAATTACTTGAGTATGTCTGTTTCAGTCGTTGTACCGGAGCAGGATATATAAATATATTAAATGCTTCTGTTGGCATACACCAGGTGCAACCGTACCGCGTACGTGTATTCAGATGTGGCAGTCGTCCATTTGGTGGAATTCTAGAGCAATAGACGTCAGTTTACTCACACCCCCGCAAGTGGGCAGAAGAACCGGTGAAAGCACGTTTCAGGCCGCCTACCACCACTCACTTTGACGGCACTTGTGTGCACGTTTCGACTCCACTCCTTCCACCGTACAAGAGGCAACAGCGTCTGCGCTCGTGTCTAATTTTCTGTTTGATGCGTGCTTCGAGACTGCTTTGCCCGTGCCATCAGGACCTCGCTAGTCAATATGCGGCCGACTCTCTCTTTCTCTCTGTGTGCCGCTCCAGAAGTGTCCACAAGCTGAGATGAGTGTCACTGCTGTTCCTACTGCTGCTGCTGCTATCGTGTGAGTGCTGCTTCTGCTGCTGTTCCTTTCTTGTGCCCCTCTGCAGCGGATGGTACCGTTGCTCTTCTTGTTGCTTCTGCTGCTGCTGGCACAGCACTCCTGCTGCCGTAGCTGCGTCTCGTGCATGAGGGTCACACTGCTCCGAGTCTCCCAGGAGTTGTTCCTCTTGGATCTTGAGTGCTGTGGAAGCGTAACTACGACTGTGCCGCGGCTGTGGCCGCTGCTGTTTTTTAGCTGGGAATCGTTTGCTGCAGCTGCTCGTGCTGCAGCTCGACTGCTGCTGCTGCTGTTTCGTGCCGCCACTGCTGCCGGTGTGTAACCCTGTTTTCTCTGCTATTTTTAGTACACTCCTCCTGCCGCGGCGACGTCTCCCACCACCCCGCTGCCGGTGCTGCTGCTGCTGCTCTTGCCATTCTGTTGGCGGCCGTCGTATCTCCTGCTGCTGTTGCCATCCCTCCTCTGTCCCACGTCTGAGGTTGTTTGTGCTGCTGCTGCTGCTGCTCATCCCATGTGGGGTGGGCTCTGCTGCGGCTGTGTCTCTCGCACACGAGCAGCATCAAGCCCCCTCGCCCCGCCGTGTGTCTCGTCGCTATGCTTTTCTACGTCCCCTCCTGTTTGCAATGGTTTACTTTTCTTGATCCTTTGCGCCTTGTTTCACCCGCCTCCCCCTACCTCAACTTTCTCCCCTTTTCTCTCTCTCTGGAGTACCTTCTCCTCTACCCTACCTCGTCCCCTCTCCCTTTCTCAGGAGCTTTTTCTTCTGGCGTCGCCTGCCTCGTCCGTTCCTTTCTTTCTCCGGCACACACACACACACACACCGACGGCAACAGAAGCATCCTCTCCCAACCGGCACCACGCCAGTAGAAGACTTCACACGCAGATTCGGAGCAATTGCTTGATAAAAACGGGTACAGCTTCCTATCCGTGTGACTACGTGAGACTCTCTCTGTCTATCAACGAGAAACACACACGCTTTTGACACGTGGAGAAACCAGATTTCCCCCTGGCACGCGCGCCTGTTTCAGTAGATCCTGCCACCTGCAGAAAAAGTGCAGAACTCCACAAACAAACGGCTTCCGGGCCGAAACTGTATCCGACGACAGATCTCCCGCGAATTTCTTCCAGCTCCCTTTCCTGAAAGCGGCAGTCTCTTATATTTAGAGCCCCAAAATTCTTTCGTTAGAGCCGCTGAATTCTCGTATTGGCGGTGCAGACTTCTCCTATCGGAGCCGTAGACTTCCCTCATTGAGTCCGCAGAGTTCTCTTACTAAATCCGCCGCGTCCTTCTATTAAAGGCGCAGTCTGGTTTCGCTAAAGCCGCACTTTCCCTTTATTTAGGCCGCAGTTTTGTTCTACTAAACACCAGAAGATCTCGTAAATGTTCGCGCAGGCACGTGGAGCGGAACCGATCGCGGGAATGTTGTTCTGTCGCGTGTCTCCCAGTTGCATGCGCTTGCTGCTCGGCCACCTGTATTTCATTTTCCCGCAGCAGATGTGGTTCTTGCTGTTATTTCAATTTCTGAAATCAGCGGCCTCAATCAAACAGATCTACTGCTTTAATGCAACGGTTGTGTCGCCTCATGTGTGTCTCTGTCTGCGTGCATGTGTTTGTGTGTGTGTGTGTGTGTGTGTGTGTGTGTGTGTGGTCGGT
>KL647308.1:1412156-1438258 GCA_000727475.1 Sarcocystis neurona
TCTGTCTGCGTGCATGTGTTGTTGTGTGTGTGTGTGTGTGTGTGTGTGTGTGTGTGTGGCCGGTGTTGTGGGTAGAACGGTCACTTCTGGGCTTCTACATCTTCCTCTTTCTCCGTTTGCTTCTCTAGTACATTCCCTGTCCCGCCACAACGTTAAACATCCGCTTTTGTCTGCCTTGTGCTTCTCCCGTCATCGCAGAAATCGCTGCTGCAATCGCGTGGAGTGTCCAACTGCTTCCGCGTAGCATGCGGCATTGCTGCTTCTTGCCTTCGCTGCTGCTCCTGCTGCTGCTGCGTCGTCACCGCGTCGGCTGTGCCCTGCGCTGCTGCCGCTGTCGGCCTGCCCTGCCTCCCTGTGGAACAGCAGCACGCCGTCCTGACGTCCCTCTCCTGCTGCTGCTCTGCTGTTGCTGCTGCTTGTCTCCTGCGGAGACTGCTGGCTGGCGCCCGTGTTCAGGTGCTGCTGCTCTCGCGTGTTGCCCTGCTGCTGCTGTATGCGTCCTCCCTGTTGAGCGGTCTTCTCCAAAGACGCGGCAGCGTCAGCTTCTTCTACACTGCGGCAGCCACAGCAGCCGCAGCCGCAGCAGCACTGGCGGCGACATTTCGACTGCGCAAAGCAGCAGCGGCAGCAGCACCAGCAGCAATGTCCGTCGCCCAAGCAGTAACAGCAGCAGATGCAGTGGCAGCAGCCGCAGCATCACTCGGGGCAGCAGCAGGAGGAGCAGCGTCAGAAACGTCGTCACCTCTCGTCACTCCCCCCCCTCCCGCAATAGCAGCAGCAGCAGTATTCCCGAAGGGCCTCGCAGCTGCACAGCCGCAGCCTGTACACCCCACACCGCGCTTCTAGGTTGCCTGCTTTGGGTGCAAGTCCCCACCGCCAGCAGAAGAAGCAGCAGCAAGCACAGCAGCTGCAGCAGGGCCCCTTCGTGGCCCAGCGCAGGCCACAGTCTGTTGAACGCATGCAACCGCAACAGCAGCAGACAGGAAGACACGAACAGCAGCACAGGAGGACACAGCTACCGCCGCAGCAGCTTCCACAAGAATATTTGCAGCCGCAGTAGCTGCAGATGGCGACGCGTTGGCAGCAACAGCAGCTGCTGCGCGCTGCTCTCACTTTTCAACCGCAGCTGTTCACTTCCGACAACCGCGCGCCCAACTTCCCCGCAGAACGGCGGTTTCTCCCTCCACTGCCGACACAGCAGCAGCAGCGGGGAGAGAACACCGAGCAGCCGTACCAACACAAGCTGGAGCAACACCAGGACGCGTTGCAGCAGCAATGTCCGCGGCAAGAAGAGCGACAGCAGCAGCAACGCTGCAAGGAGCAGCTCTAGGAGCGTCAGCAGAAACAGCAGGTGCAACACCAGCAGGAGTAGCGCGAGGAGCACCGGCAGTAGCAAGAGCTTTGTACACAGCAGCTGCAGCCCCAACTACGCCGCGGCCCTTGTAGGCTACAGGGAGGCGCGGCGAGTCCCCGTCGCATGCAAGAAGAGGAAACCCAGTAGCGCCTTCCTCTGTTGCAGCAGCAGCAGCAATGCTGTGGGGTGGTGGCTGCGCAAATTTTCTCGACTTCCTGGTACGAGCGGCAGACGCTACATGCAGCCCATCTCTTCGAAACGCAAGGCCCTGCTTCAGCTTGCTGCTGCTGCTGTAGGAGAGAGAAACTGGGTGTCCCGCGCATACAGCACACTGCCACCGGCGAGCAGCGCCAGAGGCTCGTGCTGCTGGGACGAAGGCTGCAGCTACAACGAGTGCACCAGCACCAACCACGGCAGCAGCAGCACCGACAGCAGCAGCGGCCTCGACAGAAGCAGCAGCAGCAGTTATAACGGCAGCAGCAGGAGAAGCGACAGCAGGCACAGAAGCAGCAGCAGGAACGATAGGGGCAACATCGACAGAAGTAGCAGCAGCAGCCACAGTAGCAGCAGCTACAGAAGCACCAGCAATGGCAGCAGCAGCAGCAGTCACAGCAGGGCCTGGAGCAGCGGGTATAGCAGGGGCGACTGCAGCAGCAGAGGAGAGGTCCACTTCTGCTTGGGCAACGGGAGTAGCACTCCTCAGATTCTTTTCCTGACGTCCTCCGTGGGAAGCTGCTGCAGCAGGACGAGAGACGTGAAAGTGTTTTTCTCCCCAAAAAGCACCAGCAGATGTCGCCGCAGCAGCGTTGCTGACAGCAGACAGACGAGAGTGAGCAGCAGCAGCAGGTCGTGCATCACTCCTTTGTGTGCCCCGCGCAGCAGCAGCAGGCGCAGGAGAAAGAGGAAGATCGGCAGCACTTGGTCGCAGGGGAGGGGCTGGGGCAGCAGCAGGAGCAGCAGGGATGCGGCGCAGGGTCACGCCGACAGGAAATTCCGCGGCTGCAGCAGTGCCAGCCGCACGCATGCGAAGGACTGTGTGGCTGCAGACAGTCGCAGGAGCTTTCTCAACTTACATGAAGGTGAGAGGAACAGCAGCAGCCTTTCTTTCGCTGTCCTCGGCGAGAGGGTTTCCGACAGCACGGCAACATCGGGAGCAGCAGCAGCGGCATGCACAGGAGGAGTGTCGGCAGCAGGAGGCCGAGAAATCGAAGCGACACCGACACGAGCAACAGCAGTAGCACGGAAAACAGTGGAATTGACAGCAGCGTTAGCAAGGAAGGCCGCGGCACCGACGGCAGCAATACCAGAGGAAGAGTCTGCAGCAGCAACGACACCAGAAGCGACAACAGCAGCAGCGACAACAGCAGCAGCGACAACAGCAGCAGCGACAGCAGCAGCAGCGACAGCAGCAGCGGCGACAGCAGCAGCAGCAGCAGAGGGAGAGTCTGTGGTTGTTGCTGTTACGTGTCGCAATCCTGTGTCGGACCTGCGGCCCGTTATTGCGGTGCAGGCGGCCGTGGCAGCTGTCTCTGCGCAGGAAGAGAGGGAAGGACAGCTGCAGCAGCACAAGCAGCGACAGCAGGGACTGCTGCAGCAGCAGCAGCAGGTGGTAGTGGGGCAGCCGTTGGACGAGATGCTGCGGCAGGAATGCGAAGTGCAGGAGCGACGGCCTGCCGAAAAAGGAGGGCCCAAAAATTTGCTGCAGGAACTGCAGCTCGCTAAGGTACCGCAGAACCGAAGGCAGAGGTACGAGCCGCAGCAACACCAGCAGCAGCAACAGCCGCAGCAACAGCAGCAGCAACAGCAGCAGCAACAGCCGCAGCAACAGCAGCAACAGCAGCAGCAACAGCTGCAGAAAGAGAAGCGGGACTCTCCCCAGCACCAAAGGCGGGAACTCCTGCCTCATTTTAGGCAGCCGCAGACTCCTTTCTTTTCTTTTTCCCGGCAGCAGGAGAGCGCGTCACTGCCCTTCGAGGAGCAGCAGCACCTGTGTGCCAGGACGGGTACCGCAGCGCGACGCAAAAGCGAATCCGTCTCTGCGTCGGTGACGGCGGCCGCAGATTCCCCAGCAGCGTCCTTCTCCTCTTTCTTCCCCAGGTGCTTCCCCATTTCAACCGCAGCAACAGAAGACGCAGTACCAGCAGCAGTCACAGGAGAAGCAGCAGGAGCCGTGCGAGACGCAGAGCTGGGAAGCGCAGGAGCAGCAGCAGAAGCAGCAGCAGCAGCCCATGCAGCAGGAGCAGCAGAAAGAAGAGAAGGAGCCGAAGACGCAGCGTCAGGCAACGCAGCAGGTGCTGCAGCAGCGACTGCAGCAGCAGTGGGAACAGCCACAGCAGCGGAAAACGCAGCAGCAGCAGAGACGGCAGGAGAAGGAGGGGGCGCAGCAACAGCAGCAGCCAAGAGAAGCGTAGAAGCAGCAGCAGCACCGGGGGGGTCGACGCCGTTGACGACGCAGCTGCCAGCACAGCAGCAGCAGCATATGAGGCAGCAGTGGGAGTGCGTCGGAATAGTCGTCGGGCCGCACGCGCTACGTGGGGAAGTGAAAGTGAGAGCGACGACGTGCAACATCGAAGCGCGCTTCAAGCGCCGAGGTAAGGAGCTCTCCGCTGCAGCAGGGAAACAGCAAGAAGAAAGGTCTCTCTCTGAACAGAGAAGAAGAGTCTCCTTCTTCTCTCCTTGTGCAAACGAAGTGTACACACACGCATGTCGTAGGGACGGCCGTGCAGCAGATAGAAAGGCGTGCAGGGATACGGAGAGAGCTGGGGGAAGCGGAACGCAGAGAGTCCCTCTGCAGGCGGGTGGGCATGTGAGAAGTCCCGCTCGCTGCTGCTGGTGGAAGGGAACGTCCGAGTGACTGCATGCAGATGTGCGGGCACGCGTGTCTACGGCGGGGGCCTGCGACGTGGCCGTCACCGTCGCACGAGGAGAGCGACGCTGCTGCTCTCTACGGCTGGAGACTTATCGAAGCTTCTCTACATGTACGCTGCGTTTTCCTCGCTTTTCCTCTTCTCTGCCTTCCTCTCTTTCTGCGTCAGTGTGTCTCTCTGTGTGTTTTCCTCGCCCTACACATCCGCGTGGGTCCCCCCCCTTTTTGGGACTTCTGCAGGTGTATCAATAGGCGCGTTTCTCTCTCTTATCATTTCGGTCTCGCAGGGTATGTCTGTGTGTTTCTCTGTCTTCTTCGCCCTAATATACACGTTGGTCGAAGCTTCTGCATGTATACGTATGTTGGCGTTTCTTTGTGTGTCTGTGTATATCTCTGTCTGCTTTCATCGCTCTCTACATACGTGCACTACATTTGGTGGCCCTTCTTTGCGTATCCACGTGTGTGCACTTCCGTCTCTCTCTCTCTGTGTCCCCCTCTCTCTTTCGTCCTCTTCAGATGCATCTTCGTCTGTTTACCTCGCTGTCTCGATGTATGTGTTGCGCATTTACCCTTGCAAGCATTCCTAAGAAAGAAGGAGAGACAGCAGGAGCAGCAGCAACGCAGCAGCGCAGCAGCAACGCAGCAGCAACGCAGCAGCAGCGCAGCAGCAACGCAGCAGCAGCGCAGCAGCAGCGCGGCAGCAGCGCAGCAGCAACGCAGTACCAGCGCGGCAGCAGCGTCTCTCTTTGTATTCTCTTCTCTGTGGTGGCGCCTTTGTCTCCGAGCCAGTCCTTTGTTTCCTCTGTTCAGCCGCGTGTTTGCATGCATGCATGCGCTTGCAGCGCTCTGCGCAAAAAATTTCCGGGGGCCACTTCTCTCTCGATCTCTTTTGCGCGCGATGGCTGCCTGCCACACCAGCAGACACCCGCACGTATGCACGCACGCGCATGCACATATACATATATATATGTATGTACGCACGTACAGGGCCTTTGCTGGTGCATGCAGGAGACCAGGACTCTCCTGCATGCAGTAAATTGGCGCATGCAGGTCTCGACTGCCGCACACACAGAGGCGCATGCGCGCGCATGCCTGTGTGAGCAGCCACAGGAGTGCATTTCTCGTTAAAGAAATACCTATCTTTATACACATATCAATGTATGTAGCGACGCGCGCACGTGGATACATACGTGCATTCAGGTGTACGTACACCTCATTGCGTCTGTGTGAATGTCTCTGTGCGAGGTCCTGCTGCGCCTCCCGAGGAAGAGAGGTCGCGGCCGAGGGGAGTGACACGCCACCTGCCCGATGCGTCTCTTCGACGTTGGCCGTTTCTGCTGTAGAGACACAAACCGACTTTTCTCTTCTTTTCCTTCTTGTTTTTCTCCTTGTCGCAGAGCGTCCTCCCGTTTCTCGGCATTTCCTTATATTCTTTGCTCGCGCGCATGCAGCAGCACACACGCATGCATGTACGCAGCGACATCTCTGCTTCACTGCAGAAGCTCCTCCACTCCCCGCATGCGTCCACAGATACATTTTTCACGGATATTTATTTTCTACGCGTGCCGCGTGGTGAGCAGTTGCCACACACACAGACACACACACACCACGTCTTTCTTCCTACAAACGGCAAAACAACATCACTCGCTGCTGCGGCTTCTTGCTAGCAGCTGGCTGCTAAATTTGCTGTCCACCTGCAGCAGCTTCTGATGGACATGCTGCTGCAGTGTATGTGCGGCGTCACCAGGACGTGTACAGCGTCTCTCTGGCCACTACCGCGTCTGGCCCATACACGCAAGGACCTGTTCAGGCCCACATGCAGATAGGCGCATGCAGCGACTAGAATATATGCACCACGTCTCGAAATTGCAGCCTGTGGCGCTCTTGCAGGGTGCTACGTAGCCGCTTGTGCTGCTTGGGATGCATGGCGTACGCATGTAAAGGACGCTGCAGACAGCTCGTACGTCCTGCAGCCTGGCGCGTAGGCGCGTGGGTCAACCGGCGACTCCGGGTGTGTCGGAGTGCGCGCAGATATCTGCCTGAGTTGTAGATATAGCGTGAGTTGCTGCAGCAGCCGGCTCCTCGGCGGGGCACGACGGGCTTGTGGCTCTCAGGCTCTTAACAGGGAAGAGAGCGAGCGCAGCGGGAAGGAACTCCGAGGCCTTCCTGCTATCGAGGACAGCAGATACTCCTGCGATGACACACACATACGCTTGTCGAGTCACAGGCGGCAGAACAACAAGTCTAGGAAGGGAAGAAGAAGGCGAGACGGCTGTATTGCAGTCTGTGGACGGTGGTGATGCTCCTCTTTGAAGCGGCGGTGGCGCTGCTGCTTGTTGCTGCGGTGGCGCTGCGATGTTGCTGTTGCTGCAGTGCTGCTGTTCCCGCGATCTCGGTGCTGCTGCTGCCATGTTGCTGCTGCTGTTGGTTGCTGCTGCTGCTGTGTTGCTGGCACTGTGGCTGCGCTCAGGAGCAAGTGTGTTCCTGTCTGGTCGTGCTGCTTCTGCTTCGCCGTGCCTGTCTCGGCTGGTGGTAGAAGAGACGCGGGAGACGAGCACCCCACACCTGCTGCTCGTCAAGTTCAAAGGAGTATCTGAGAGGTGCGCAGCTGCAGCGGTCTGCTGCGTAGACCCAAATATGAATATGCATACAGAGAAAAAGAAAGACACGAAGGCGGAGTAGAGAGGAGGATATAGAGAGAACACAGAGAGACCGGTGAGTTGCAACATATATATAGACGTACGCCTCCACTACTGACCACGCCAATCCTCACACATACATACATATATACTGATGAAGTAATGCACACGTATATCAATATATATAATACGCCCACGCAAATATATGGAGCGACGAAGAGAGGGGAAGACCAGCCAACCACACAGAGAGAAAGAGACCAAGGAAGACAAGTAAATCTTCTCGCAGATATATGTCCTCATAAATACACGCGTGGTAATACACGCAAACATCGACACATATATGCATGCACATGTCTGAAGAGAGAGAGCCATCTGAAGCAGCCGACCTCCCTATCTCTCCCTTCTTATGCGTGTGCGTATAGACTGATGATAAGTATAGCCAAGTGAATACTCAGGTGCACATATACACGTATATATAGAGAGGAAGCGCAAGACGGGGGGAGAACGAAGAGGTTCACAAGCAGATGATATCTGCATGCGTATTATATGCTGGCAAACACATGTGGGCCAACAATACGCACAGACGTTAAGAAATACGTGTGTATGGCAAGAGGAAGGCAGGGGATAGTGAACTCGCATATACACACTGGTAGACGTCCTTCAATATATACCCACCGAGACGGGAAGATATACACACATATATACAGCGAGACCGAGCGAGGGAGAAGAAAGTAGCTGCCTACATCCTTGGAAATGAGTACTGGCAAAGGTGGACGTCTTATACTCCGACGCATAGGGGGGGAGACGTATATACTACTGCCTATAGATGTAGAAATAGGAGGAGGTGTCTGCATGTGCTCGTGGAGAGTCACTTCTGTATTAGTACGGGCTCACACACAGACAGAGAAGATACAGAGAAGACGTATACACGTATATGCTGATAAACAAATATCCACGCCAGTACACATATATAGACACAGAGAGACGGAGAGGAAAATATAGATACATTTAAATATAGGTAGAGAGAGATAGGGGGGCATATAGACATATAGATAGATAGATGAAGATGTAGGTGGGTTGATACAGGTAGGTATAGATATGTGGAGGTAGATAGATAGAGACAGATAGAAGATGTAGGCCGATCGACACATATACAGATATGCGTAGTAGATATAAATAGATAGATAATACACGTAGATAGATAGATAGATACACATAGATAGATGTAGACAGATGAAGATGTAAATTCATGTAGACAGATGTAGAGAGATACATAGAGATAGGCTGATGTAGGCGGATAGACACATGTGGATATGATAAATAAACGTAGTATGTAGAGAGGTATATAGACACACAGATAGATGCACACAGATAGATAGACACAGATATAGACAGGTGTAGGTAGACACAGATATAGACACACATAGATAGACACAGATATAGACAGGTGTAGATAGACACAGATATAGACACAGATATAGACGGGTGTAGATAGACACAGATATAGACACAGATATAGACAGGTGTAGATAGACACAGATATAGACGGGTGTAGATAGACACAGATATAGACGGGTGTAGATAGACACAGATATAGACGGGTGTAGATAGACACAGATATAGACGGGTGTAGATAGACACAGATATAGACGGGTGTAGATAGACACAGATATAGACAGGTGTAGATAGACACAGATATAGACAGGTGTAGATAGACACAGATATAGACACAGATATAGAAACAGATATAGACAGGTGTAGATAGCACAGATATAGACACAGATAGATAGACACAGATATAGACACAGATATAGACAGGTGTAGATAGACAGAGGGAGACGCAGATAAATGTGGATGGACGGAGAGGCGGACGAGTTGGTGTCTGCAGCAGTCCACCCGCAAAAAGCGTACCCGTCTTTTTCTCCTTGCAAACGGGCTCCTGTATGTACGCGTATGTAAATGCCGAAGAGAGGGCGACACGAATATATTCGTTTCTGCATGCAAGTGTATACAGAGAGAGAGACAGAAGTAGCTGGCGTGCTGCTCATACAGAGAAGGAGCCGGCAATTCGACGTGCCTCAAGGCGTCAACGTCGAGCAGCTGCTGCTCTGCCGCAAGTACCCGCATTCCTCTCTGCGGATCTCCACGCATGCATATATATATGTGTGTGTGTTGGTCTGTGTACACATGCGTGTCTTTCTGTCTGCGGTACATTTGTATTAATATGCCTCCGTGTGTGGGTGCGGGTGAGGAACAACACATGCGTGGCGGGACGTGGATATAGAGGCATGTTTCCTAGTCCACCCCTGCACGGCGGATGAATAGGTGTGGGTATGCTGGCTGCTGCAAGGAGGCGGTACATAACGTCGACGCGGCAGAAAATGAGGGCCACTTGCTGCTGCGCCTGCCCTTCCCGCAGACCGCTGTCAACGGTCTGTGTGCTGCTGTACATCTCTTCGTACATTTACGCACATGGCCGGGGGGGTCCGAGTATGAAGACACACCGATACACACACGCAGAGGAGGGAAAAAAGATATATATATTTGGTGGAGGAGGACGAGGGCCCGCATGCACCCATATCACGCATGCAGGGGAGTGATAGAAAGAGAAGAAAAGAGACAGAGAGAGAGGGACGTCAGCAGAGAGCAGCAACCTACATGCATAGCCGCTGCCGTCGTATATAGATATATATCTATAAGCCAAAGACATGCACGTATATGTATGTGTCTTCACTTTACAATTGAATGATATTAAGTGTATATGTGTATCTTCATCTCGTTAGTGAAGCCAAGCCAGGGTTTTGTCTACGATATGCCGGTTGGAGGAAAACAGATACTTTCAACGCTGCCAACAGCAAAGAAGCCACATGTGACTGCAGGGTCGTGTCTCTGGCCTCAGATCTGCACACATATACACATACGCTTATATACGTGCACATATACATATTTATTTACACATATATCATATATATGCATATACATATGTACACATATGTGTACGTACATAGACAAATGTATACATATACATATATACGTGTGTACATATACATACCTGTACATATGCGTATACTTACAGATAACCATATATATAATGTGCGCACAAATATACGTGGGTAGTTATATAGACATACATACATATATATATATGTATACACACAAATATATAGATGTACGTACCCAGTACATATATACATATATATGTATGTATTTGTACACACACGAGGGAGATATGTATATATGTATATAAGTAATTCTGTACATTAAGGCGACAGATGTGTATGTCTGTGCTTGTGTAGTTATATATTTGGAAATGTCTGTGATATTTACATAGATGTATCTGTACGCATAGGCAGAGATAACATTTCCATATATATATATATATATATATATATGTATTGGAGGCGTTGTGGCGCATGTATAGGGGGTGGGGTATAGAAATTCTTGGGAGAAATTGGGGGGAAAGGGAAGAGCTGCGAAGACGCCCACGTCTATGAGTGTGTCTGAGGGCAGTGCTCGACGCGTGCAGGACAGCAGCTGCGGTACTGACAGGAGCAACTCTCGTAATACCGAAGCAACAGGCGAGAGCAGACGCTCCTCCTGGGGCCCTTCTTGCTTCTGATGTTGCCGACTACTTTGTTGTTGTTCACGGCGATCCCGGACAAAATAAGGTACTTGCTGCTCCTTCCCTTATTGCGCCTGCTGTTGCTGCTATTGCTGCTCTTACTCCCGTTCCTCCTGCTGCTCCTGCCCTCGTTCCTCCTGACGCTCCTGCTCGTGTTGCTCCTGCTCGTGTTGCTCCTGCTGTTGCTGCTATTGCTGCTCTTGCTCTCGTTCCTTTCGCTGTGGCTTCTCTCCATCCTCCTCGTGCTCCTGCTCTTGCTCTCGTTCTTCTTGCTGCTCTTGCTATCGTTCCTCCTGCTGCTGCTTTTATTGCTCCTGCTGTTGCTGCTGGGCGTGGCTCCCGCAGGGGTTGCTGTTGCTGCTGCCGCCGCTGCTGCTGCTCTTGCTGCTGCTGCTGCTGCTCTTGCTGCCGCTGCTGCTGCTGCTCTTGCTGCCGCTGCTGCTGGTCTTGCTGCTGCTGGTCTTGCTGCTGCTGCTGCTCTTGCTGCTGCTGCTGCTATTGCTGCTGCTCTTGCTGGTGGTGGCGCTCTCGCTGCTGCTGCGGTAGCACCTGCTCCTCTCGCTACTGTTGCTGCTGCTGCTCTTGTTGTTGCTGCTCTTGCTGCTGCTGGCTGTCCGAATGCCTCCTCGTTCACAGTGCTCCTTCCACGAGTGAAGCGCCCTCTGCAGGGGAAACTTCGCTGAAGCTACTAGCGGCCCTCGGTGATTCTTTGGACTGCAACGTTGTATGCAGCAGTGCTTCGCCCACAGGCTGCTGCTGCTGCTGGTTCTGCGTCCTCGAGCCACTGCGTCTGGAGCCCTTTCGTTCTTTGCTGCTGCTGCTGCATCTCAGACGCTGCCTGCAGCCCCACTTCGTTTGCTGCTGCGGCTATGCTGCGCCTTGCGTGCGTTTCTGTTGCAGATAGGAACCGTGCGCCGCATCATTCCAAAAGAAGCTGCCGGACTCCGAGAGGTGGGGCTGCTGCTTCCTTTGCTGCCCCTCCTGCTGCCCTTCCTGCTGCTCCTGCTGCTGCCCTTCCTGCTGCTCCTGCTGCTGCCCCTCCTGCTGCTTCTGGTGTTCCCCCTCCTGCTGCTCCTGCTGCTGTAGGGCGGGGGGAGGCTACGTCCCGACTCACGTGTACACGTAGACAGAGCTCGGTGTGTGCTTTTCTGGTCGCATCACTGGCAGTGCAAATGAGAAAACGGATGTATGCGTATATTGTTTCTTCATATCCACACATGCATACACATATATACATATATATACGTATATATATACATATATATATTTGAAAATCTGCGTTCGTTTGTAAACGTCTTTGCGTCCGTGTAAGTATATATGTACGTATATACGCGTGTAGATATACGTGTGTGGGTATGCAGGTATATGTTTGTGTAGGTACGTATGCAGAAGTATAGAGAGAGGGGAATCCATACAAACACATTCATATATAAATATATACAGGTGTCTCTATATATATATATGTATATGAATAGATATACCTTACTCGATTCGCTTCTGCATCCACTTTTTCTCTCCTTCTACTTATTCTTCACTACATGCATTTGTTTATAGAAACATTCTCACGTGTGTATGAACTACAGAAAAGCCTGCATACACACATATATATGTACCTGGTCATGTCTTTGTATATGTATCAATACACTTAAGGCGATTCTGTCCAGACATATACATCTGTACAGGTACGTGCACATATATACATATATATATGTAGCATATATATATATATATATATATGTATTGAAACACTGGCGGATTCTGTGTAGATATGTAGATGTGCACAGGTAGGTGCAGAGATGTATATTTGGCTGTTGCTGTATATGTGTCTATATGCAGCCACTTGTGTTGCCGTAGATTTCCACCCGTCGCAAGCAGCGGGACTCCACTTTTGCTTCACAGCAGTTATTCCTGCTCCTCCTCACTTACTCTCTGAACTTTCGTGTGGATGTTTTATATGCAGCTCATCAACAGCTGCTGCTTGTGACACAAATGTATAGGAGATAGAAGAGAAGATAGACTACAAGTATCTACGAAGTTCTCTGCGCTTCTACATATACGCGCGTTACTCCTGAATATGTGCAGCTACGTACGTTCGGCTCTACATGCAAATATACGTCGGGTTGAAGACCGGGAGGCGACCGAGTTGCTGTTCACTTTCTTCCCCTCTCGGTCTGTCTCGTTGTTTATTTGCTGCTCGAAGATATGCGTGTGTCTTTCTAGCTGCGCAGCATACACCTCTCTCAGACTTGCCCTGCCACGGCCAAAGAAGACAGAAAATAGGAAGTTCTTGCGTCTTCAGCATTCCCCCGCTCTATGAAGATGATGGGGCTGGCGGTCCTCTTCGACTTCTCCAGTGGCTCGTTGGCAGGAAGTCGGGAGAGTTTGTGTCACTCGTTTTGCTGTTTTGTCTCTCCTTGCATGCAAGGTCATCTGCACACGTGCTGAGAAACATATACATACATATACACATGTACATATGTAGTATCCGTCTTCATCTGTATGTGTGGATACACACTCGTCCGCATTCGTATAGTCATCCATATATATAGATAGATAGATGGGTAGATAAATAAATTTTCTCGTGTGTAGGTGTCTCTCTCTCTGTCTCGGTCTCTCTGTATATGTGCTGCAGAAAGTCAGAGAGAAAGCCGTATAGACAGATAGCCAACAGCAGGAACCAGCGTGGGTAGATGCACCTACGCGCAACGACGTACGGAAAGTTCTTTTACGCTTGAGGCCTCCACGCCCTGGTGCCCGGCCTCGCGGTCCCGGTGCTGCTGCTGTTGTTGCTCCCAGGGGCGCAGTGCAGGGTCCTTGGCAGCGAAAAACTGACGCCTTCCTCCTGCAGCCTTGTCGAGAGTTGTCCTCCCCCCTGCTGCTGCTGCAAGGCTTCCTGCTGCTTCGCTCCTTCCTGCCGCTACACTGCCTCCTGCTGCACTGTCTTTTGCTGCAGTGTGTGGTGCTGCTCCGCCCTGCTGCGTGGCTGCTGATACTGCCTGGTGGAAGGGCTTCCGTCGCCGTTGCTGCTGCTCTGCCCGTTGCTGCTGCTGCTGTCGTGTGTCCTACCTGCCCCACTCCCCTGTGCACGTCCCTGCTGCTCCTGCCTTCCCCCGCCTTTTTGCTTACGAGCTTTTGCCACTGGTGCCCTACGGCCCCTTGCTGCTGCGGAGGTTTCTTTTGAAGCCATTCGTTTGTGCGTATGCGTCTCTGCTGCACTTCCCGTCCCACACCCTTCTCTTTGCATGCGTTGTATATGTTGAGTCCTCGTGTAAACTTTCGCTTATTCCTGTTGGTGACGGCGACGGTGTTGCTGCCGCTGCTCGTAGAGAACCGCTGGGGTTGGTGCTCCGCTGGTGTTGCTGCTCCGCTGCAGTTGCTGCTACTGCTCCTGCCGCTGCCTTCGTCGGTATTGCTGCAGTCTGCCTTGCCTGCAGCAGATGACGTGCTAGAGATCGAGCTGTACAGAGACGTGGCCGTGAAGCAGCTGCTGCATGCGCACGCACGTCTACCCGCTGCGATCCCCCCGGCAATGTTCAGCGAGGCGTCCTTGCGTCGCTGCGGCGTGGACACAAACCAGCTGCAGCAGAGGGATGTGCTGCTACTGTTTAAATGCGAAGGCTGCGGAAAGAAATTCCGCTCGTACGAAAAAGCGTACACGCATGAGCAGCGCTGCCTGCTGCATTCAACTGCGGCTGCTCCTGCTGCCACTGCCGGTGCCCCATACCCCGCAGATTTTGTGCTCCAGCAACGGGCAGTGTCTGTGCGGAAGCCGGAGCAAGAGCAGCAGCTGCTGCAGAGCCACCCGCTTCAGGTCGACTGGCATGCTGCTGCGCCGTGGGAGGGAAGAGAAACATACAGAAAATGTAAGAGCGAGCGGGTTGAAGTGAGGAGGAGCGGCAGCAGCGGCGGGAGAGGACCGCAGGAGCAGACGCAGCAGGACGAGATCCAGCAGCAGCGTCAGCGGCCTCTCTTAATAACAGCAACAGGTACCGCAGTAATCAGAACGGAGCAGCAGACAGGCGAGACAGCGCAGCGGCGTCAGCAGCCTCTCGTAATAACAGCAACAGGTACTGCAGTAATCAGAGCAGCAGCAGCCAGGCGAGACAGCGCAGCAGCACGTCCACGTTGATACGAGAAAGCAACAGCGGCTTCCAGGGAGTCCCGCGTCAGCTGTCGCCCACCGTGAGCTTCTTTCCTGGAAGACAGCAGCAGCAACTCCAGAGACCGCTGGCCGAGCAGCGGGCGCTGAGAGACGGAGAAAGGAGAGGCTTGGTAGCAGCAGGGATGGCAGCAGCTTCACTCGTTCCACAGCCGCAGGCGTAGCAGACGCGTTTTGCTCACGGCTGCTGCGCCCTTTTTTTCTGCTGTTGGCGCCGCAGTTGCTGCTGAGAGAAAAGACGAGGAGAAGACCGACGAAGAGGAGGAAGAGGAAGACTGCGTCGACGTGGAAGAGCAGGAGTATAAGGAACTGGGAGCTGCTCCTGAAGACGCAGGGCACGGCGTGGCGAGCCTCAACACAGCAGAAGAGCTCCTCCTACTGCAAAGGGTCATATTTCCGGAGAACAGCAATCAAATTGTCGAGGAGGAAGTCGACTTACATGCGCCAGCCAAGAAAAGAACGTGAGACCCCACAGTGCGCACCGGTATACAACCGCATATATATATATATACATATTATATATATATATTATATATTGTCTATGTTAATGCCGTGTCAAGCTGCCGCGTGCGGGTCCCCCACGTGTAGGTGGCCGACGCCTGGCCGCATAGGCAGGCAATCTGACGTTGTATGAACCTGTGCGGGTGCACGCCCTTCACACGTGTACGCAGAAGTACTATGTGTACACATGTATATCTCTGCGCGTGTACATGTACCGACCAAGTCAATAGCGTTACGTAAATAATTGTGGCTGTAGATTGAGGAAGGAGCAAGAGATCTGCAGGTAGGGGCTCAGCCACACAAATGTCTGTGTGTGTGTGTGTGTGTGCGTACTGCTGCCGCTGTTGCTCGTAGTCGCTGCCGTAGATACAGCGCTTCGACTCCCCCACCCGGGACCCCCCGGGCGGTCGGCAACCGCGCTGCTCCTGCTGCTCCTGCAGTGCCGCTGTCTGCGTGTGTGTGTTTGCCGCGACCCTCCCCGTGGTATACAACCGGGCTGCTGCTGCTGCTGCTCGTGCAGTGCTGCTGTGTGTGTGCGTGTGTGTGTTTGCCTCTGTTTCGCGCACGAATTCTTTCCCGGGTAACGCTGCGGAAAATTCCTGCTGTGACGTCCCATGAGGCGGGCGCGTGTTGCTGACACTGCGACAGGTGTTGCTGCAGCAGCTGCTGCCGCTAGTGCTGCTGCAGCAAACTGGACAGCATCCGCGCGTGTCCACCCGTGTTGTGCGGCTGCCGCAGTGCAGCACTTGTAGAAAGTCGCTGGGGTCCTTCGGGGATTTCTGTGGCTCGCGGGTTGCTCATCTCGCTGCTTCTGCGCAGTAGCGCCGCCTCTGCCGCTCCCACTGCTGCTGCTGCGTCGCCTTGGTCTCTCGGGACTGTAGCTTTCTTCCTAGGCAGTGTGCTGCAGCTGTGCCCTGCAGGATTCTTGCTGTGACACCGTTGGCGTGCTGCTGCTGCAGCGACCCCAGCCGAAGACGTGGGTATAACGCCAGTGCGGCACATGCCGTGTGCCTGACTGCTGTTGTCGCCGGTGCTCGCACAGTTGCTGCCGCAGCTACTGAGGCTGCTGCTACTGTCTCGTAACCCTCTAAGGAATGCCTGTCTTGGACTTCTGTTGCTGACGAAGAAGCTGTTCTCAGCCGTGTTGCTGCTGCCACTGACTCGGGGCACCCCCCCTTGGCTGTCACAGCAGTGGCTGCGTTACGGTCTGCCACGGGAGCTTGTGCTTCTACATCTGTTTGTACGACCCGTGCCGTCGTTGCTGCTGAAGCTGCTCTCCTCTTGCCGTGCTGCTGCTGCATCACTTCCGCGTGCAGAAGCAGACCTCCACTGCGGCCACGAGGTGCATGGCGTGTAAAAACCGCGGCTTTGGGGTGGGTGCTGCTGCTCTCTTGTAGCAGGACGGCCACGCACGCACTGCTGCTCCTGCTGGAACTTGGTGTTGTGTGCGCCGGATCTTACGAATCTTTTTTCTGCTTCAGACGCTGCATGTTGCTGCTCACAAAGCCGGTGTATCGATATCCCTACGCGGCTGCTGCAGGTTGTCCTTCAAGCCCCTGCCTGATGGCTGCTGGAGCCGACCAGACTGTAGCGTGTGCTGTTGTCTGTCTCCTGTTTCTTCTCGTACTGTTGGCGTTAACTATCTGAGTTACGGCTCTTTCTGCTTTTATCTATCTCCTGGTTCTTCTCCTACTGTTAACATTAACTATATGGGTGGCAGCTTTTTCTGCTGCTGCTGCTGCATGAGTGTGCCCCCTGCTGCGGGTGTCTCAGCGATGACAGTGTGGATCCTACATCTGCCCCGCTACTGTAGCAGTGTCGGCTTTAGATTTACGTTGTAGTGAGTCTAGGAGGTCGCGACACAGAAGACATTGAGAAAAATATGATGCTGTACTGTATATGTGTTTGTGTGTGTGTGTGTGTGTACGTATATAATACACATGGGTACACACACACGAACCTTTCTCAGGATCGGTATTTCTACCTGCAGGAATAGACGGACACCTGTTTGCCTGTCTCCTCTGCGTAGTTTGTGAGCCTAAACGGATCACAGTTGGCCCTTATCTGTAGCGGTATTCTTTCTTCCTTCTTCTCCCTTTCTTTCTAAATTCCACATCGGGTTTTGTTGTTTCTGCTCCTGTACGTGTTGGTGCGCGTGTTTCTGTGCGTCTGCTGCTGCTCGGATTCTAGCATATCGAATGTGTTACTCTGTATTCGGATATGTGTGTGTACTAGCGTTGCTGCAGCTGTTCACATCCCTCTATGTGTAGATCCATATAGTTATACGTGGAGGGCGCGTACGGTTGCACGTGTGCGACTGTGTGTCCAACGCTGTCGCAGCTTGTTTCTCCCGTTCGTGCAACGCGAGACAATTTTTGACATCGACGCCACCAGCCGACTTCTCGCCATCAGCGCTCCACCCGGTCTGCTCGGTTAAAAAGTGACTTCGTTAATGCTCTCTCCGTCAAAAACGGGGCAGCGCACATATGTGTACCTGTACAGGCGTACTGACACTACGAGGAATGTGCACGTACCTACAAAGATATATGTATGTGCAAACATGTGAAATGCATATTCTATTTATACATATAAGTAAGAGAATTTTGATGTGTTAAAACGTAACCCGTACACGCGGTAGCCCACACGAGCACTTAACTATTTCCTCCACGTATACGCGGTGGCCCACAACAAATGCACCCGAGCACTTACTTGTTTTCTCCACGTACACGCGGTGGCCCACAAAAAGTGCACACGAGTGTTTGCCTGTTTTCTAGAAGACAAGCCGCCGTCAAACGATATCACAGGGTGCGTGTTTAGGTCTACGGACGTTTCTGTGTGTCAACAGTCTGAGCAGACGAATATCAGGTTGAGCGCACGCACAATCACAGTCTGCTCAGTCACTGCCCAGCTACGTTCCCTACAACTGAGTGTGAATCTGCAGTCACGAGCAGCCACTGGCAGAGTCTTTTATTAGTCGACGGTTTGAGGTTTGATACCCTTCTTGGCTGCTGCTCTGTAGATTCGCCTGCGTGTAAACCCACGCAATCATGCAATCGATTCGCTGATGTTCACTCGTGCTTGCAGCCAGCCGCGGCAGTTGCTTTAGTACTTAGCTCAACCAGGCATTTCAAAGGCGCCCTTTCGTCTTTTGACGCCGCAGGTGCATCAGCAGCTGCTGCTGCTAATGCTGCTGATAATGCCAGCGCTACTGACGCTGCCTCTGCTGCTGCTGTCGCGGCCGAGATTACTGCTGCTGGTCGGAGGGCCTTGCAGTGCTGTGGAAAAATCCCTTTTTGTGACACGTGAAAGCTCTTTTGTTGCTCGTGCGAGCCGCTGCGTAACCGTGTACACATTCGGTCGGTGACTTGCAATGGATTAGTATTCACTGTTACTAGCGTAAAGCTATGTAGTAAGCTCATTCGTAGGTTGCTCTAGAGCCGCAGTGGTACATTTCTATGCGCGTGTTTACACGTATTCCTGCTCACACATAAATATGTTTTTCTTTATGCATAGGTGTTTGTGAAGATAAATACGCAGATAGAAAGACACTCGACAGTGCAAGATTACGCTTTACATTCTTGGGAGGTTTTGTACTAAATATGGAATACGTGGTGCAGCCCTACGTATATGTATTTCAAAAGGATAAATTCTACTCTTCTGTTGTTTCTAGTTGCAGTCCTCCTTCCAACTCTGCAACACGTTTGCAACTCCTCACGCAGGATCTTTCCCTTTGTTGTGCACGTATGCGTCCATTTACATGGACGTGTATATGTGTATATATATACATGTGTGCAGGTTTGTTGAGTCGTGAAAGCGTGGGAGCGCGAGAGGGGAAAGTACACGCACGCACTAATAAACACGCTGATTCAACATATGTATATATATATATATATATATTCATGCGTGCTGTGTGGCTTTTACGAAACTCTGTCACTAATATTACGTGTTTATGTAAATATTCGGTCCGCGTTGAGAGAAGCATTGGGACCGCCGTGTTATTTCCATGTCAATTCTGTTGAAACTAAGAATGAGCGCAGCCGCCAGCGATCCGAGTAGGTTCGCAGCATCCACCTCCGTCCACGCCGCCTCAGTGCTAGTCCCCATACCACAATCCCACTTCACTTGTCCTGAGCAGCTGACTGTGTAACTACTTACCTTTCTTTGGGCACGCATAATGATCACGTGCCTTTCCTCATGCGTGTGCCATTCTCTTCTTCCCTGCACATCTCCCTCCTTTGGAAGGAGGTGCAGAGCGACATTGCGGGTGTGTCGTAATTCACTTATTCAAAGGACTTTTTGAACAAATTGCTATACATCTGTTTCCGTGCAGTGAATGTTTCGCCGTGCAGCACTGGAAGGAAAGACTTGCAATTCGGATGCAATCGTGTTGGTCACGGCTGGTGATATCCAGCGGAGCAAGACGACAGAAGGTGCTTTTCGCGACCTCTGCTTTATTTTGTTCTTTCGCTGACATTTCGTCCATACATGGTGGATGGCAGTTCGTCAATTACTGCTTCCCACGACCAAGACGGGAGACGTGCTATTGCAAAAGAAGAAAAACATCCACAATATTTGTACAAGAACACCCAGTTCACATAATTGTGCAGTGTATCTAACACAAGCGCGGCATACCACTTCTTCGCGTTGTTGTTTCTCTGTCTTTGCGCACTTCTTCATTGCTGCGTCACACGCGCACACGGGGAAAGGAAGTCCCGAATTAGATTTGAAGTTACTCAATAAATGCCGCGTAATCAGTTAGCTCGCACTGATGTAACAGGCTAGTAACACTACATCCTGTCTCAGGTCTGCCACTGCCAGTGCATAATACGTCCAGAATTAGAGAATGGCTGTTTAAGAATTTTTAGACGCTCTCTGGCCGTAAGAGCGTCTTTTCGTATATTTTGCCGGGTCCCCTAAAAAGTACCCATATCATAGCTGAGCACCGCTAGAGTGTAAAAGAGCCGCGTCAAGGGTGCAGCGACGCGCCCCGGTGGTGTAATCTGTACTGCACTCTCGCCTGTACACAGTGAGGGGCAAGCCGTCCGACAGGTACACGCAGCTTCCTTCGTCCTTCACTGACCAGCTTTTTTTTGTAAACGAGTCAGGGAAGTGCAGCAAATTGAAAAGAAGGGCTCAGCACTCAAATGCCGAGAAACACCGAGGGCTGTGTCGAGCTGCAGTAAGCAGGCGAGTACCTACGCAGCGACGAGTGCGCTCCGACCAAAATAAGCCCGCGGTCGCGGTGGTTTTTATCGTGTCGTTTCTCTTAGTGGATGGCAACCGCGGTGGCAGCGAGTGAGAAAACGTGAAATTGTTGCCAGGTTAGCCATGCGGTTCTGGATGGCTGAAGGCGCAACTGCAGGCGGTGTATCTTGTGAGGAAGCACTGATGCCGTCACTTCGAACAAAAGCTACCCCACTAGCTCCTCCGCGGGGAGAAGATTACACTAAAACCGAGATGGTACAGGTAGCAGAAACTTTATGTTCGTACCACTCATTTTGCGGGTTATGTACTGTGTGGGTCTGGTTGCTCTACCTGCCCCTATTTGTCACGTGTATTGGGGAATCGTCGTCCAGAGAAAATTTTCTTGGAATCACCGTACCGTCTAGCAATTGTAGAGCGGAAAAGGGTTGTATTCTGACTCGCACCAGACCTACTGCGTGTCTGCTAAAGTAGAGACGCAAGGATCTCCATTCTCATTAAACGCCTCGACACTTCATGCGTCTTTTAGACACTCCAGTAGTGTTAGCCATAAAGAGGCGAGAGATCCGAAGAAAAGCGACGTCGTTGCTTCTCGCTTTGAGCACATTTAGGCTGGCACTCCTGATACTTCGTAGAGCGTACATCCAACGTTCTGTGATAACTAGGAGGTATACTTTATATACCGAGCTGTGCGAAGTTTGCCGTGCTTGTTTCGAAACGTCGACACTGGCGCATTACGCCCTCCGTTAGACGGCTGTCATTCTATATAAGCGTTTACACCTCAACACAGCGTAAAATATGAGAGTACCATGAGAATACAACGCCTTCACTCCGTGTACTCCCACAAATAGCTATACTGCTCGTGTTGTTGAGAGGCAGGGGCGGCTCACTTATCGAACCTTTTTAACATGTCATGCGTCTAAGATTTCCCCCGCCGGTTGCAGCAATCCTGCCTGTGCAGCAACGGCGTTGCATGCTCGTACCCTTCATAGCCTCGTACAAGTACACCTCTGAATCCTTTCAGATCGACCGAGAGGGTGCTCCTTTCACTCTCCTAAAAGCTGCCTCAAACAAATCGCGTCCTTACCAGCTACACAGGTTCTTGCTTTCCAGTGTTGCAGGAGCTCTTCGAACACGTAGAAGCCTTGTGATCAGACCCGTGCGGTGTTGGAGGAGCTCTTCAAACAGGTAGAAGCCTTGTGATCAGACCCGTGTGGTGAAGCGTTCATTAAAACGCCCCCTGTCTATATAGGTGGATGGTGTGTTGCCGACGCCTTGGAGGAGGCGTCCACATGTGCAGACGCTAAGCACATTACATACTTGCCCGTGGCGAATACCTACGTGCCTATCTTTATTCATATATATTGGGCTATTCTTGCACATAGATATCAGAGGCTGCTTGCACGTGAAAGCATTACTTTCCCCAACCAAAACCAAATACTCACATCTACGGCAGTAGTACACCTACATATTCATCCGTGCACACACATTTGTATACACATATATTTGTACATATAGATCTGTTTGATGGCGTGTGCATGCACGCAGGGGTGCCAACGCACTGAAGCGGACTGTCACCGGTACAGACGATACGCACACTGCACAGTTATGGGAGCACATTATACATATGGATACGTATACGAGCTTACATACTTATTTTCCTACGTTCCTAGGCGAATATGTATCCCTGCCGAAAGCAGCTGATACGTGCGGAGAGCAAAAATACGCATGCACAGACACGCAGAGACGCACTGCGTTATCTAGGGATACACGTACATTTGAGTTGCTGCAAAGATGTGCATGCTGAAAAGTAACGCACGTAAAGCTTTTCATACTTACGAATGCGTTAGGGTCTACCTGTTTGCTCACGAGTGCTTCGATTTTCTTTTTGCAAGTCCTCTCGGTGCGTCTTCACGTATATACAGACACACGTGCCACTTCAAGAGGGGAGGGTGATTCCGTGTACAACCGTAAACGGTGCAGAAGCCAGAGCATATGTACAGGACACGAATCTGCATGTTATGCTCTCTTACTGGTAACCGCGGTAAGCGTGTAGGTACCAAGAAGACTGAGACAAATCGGAACACTTGCTTCCGCGTGTTTGGGTCTACAAAGTCGTACTTCTTCACTGCTTCGAAGAGTCACGCATGTATAGACGTGCGTGAATAGGTACATGTATATATATGATCCACATACTCACGCACGTTTAAAGAGTAGCAATGTGTATGGCGTACGTGCACACTTTGAGAGTAGCCCTGTGGATTCAATAGGCGTGTATCTCTTTACTTGGATATGACGGTGCGCAACAGCGGCCGCAGTAGGAGGTGGTACGCTCGTGACCTGTACGTAGGAGGTGCAAGAACTGTCTGTCTTGCGCACCTTCTGCTCCTACTGCTGGTGCGTAATCATGGCTAGCCTGCGCGCAAGAAGAGAAGTGTGCTACTGCTCTTCCCGTGAAATCCTACCGCAGGTCTTCCCTGGGGGAGCTGCTGCGGAGCCTGCTGATGCTGGCGCTGGTGCTGCTGCGGCGGCTCTGGTGGTGCGTCGGCTGCGCGTGCTGCTACTGCCGACGGTGCTACTGGTGACACACTGCCGCAGCAAGCGCTACTGCTGCTGGCTCGCAGTACTCCCGTTGGGCCGCGCTGCAATTGCTCCTTCGGGCTGCGGTTGCTGCCCCTGGTGCTGTTGTGGAACCGCATTGCTTTGCGGCTCTTGCTGGCTCGCGCTGCCACTGGTGCTACTACTCATGCTGGCTCGCCCTGCTGCCGCTGCTGCTCTCGGTGAATCTCGCTGCTCCGACTGCTTTCGCTCGGTCTCGCTGCTGCTGCTGCTCTTGCTGCGTCGCGCTGCTGCTGCTGCTCTTGGTGGCTCGCGCTCCGGCTGCTGATGGCGTTGCTGCTCGCAGTGATGCTGCTAGTGGCTGCTGCTGCCGCTGCAGTGATGCAGGGTGAACTATGGGAGGCACACAGCAGAAGGTGGACAATGCAGCGGTTCCCACATGGGCTGCAGAGGTGAAGAAAAATTCGTTTCCTGAGGCTCATCGCCAGTTCGCAGCTGCCGGTTAGCACAGAGCACAGTAGAAGGATCTTCGGAACCGCGAATGCAGGTCGAGCATAGCTCAACTTGAACTCAAAATGCCCGGGGGGGGAGGGAAAAATCCACCTCGCGTGGTCGTGTGGAAAAGTGAAACCTCCACAGCGTCTGGGCAATGCGACGGAGCAGCGGATTGTAGCATGTCAAGGTACAACGTAGAACCGCTGAAGCGCTGACCGGGTTGGAAACCGCGTCACGTGACGCGATGGCTACCCCAACTGAGACGGATGATAACGACGACCTGCTGTCGCGTGTGGAAATGTTGAAAAGCCCTCATGGTCTTCATTGCCGCCGTCGAAGTTACTATGTATGCGCATCCATTAGAGCTCAAGTCCACGCTAGAGACGGACGCTTTAAAGCGCGAGGAACGGTCGTATCTTGATCAGCAGGGAGGTCGCCGTTTGTCACAACGGTTTTCCGGACGTAACGGAACAGCTACGTGCCCTGGGGGGTGGAACAGTAAGGACGACCGTCTCCTTAGCTGTGCCTGTATAGAAGACGACGTCTGGGCTAGTAGCGAGCTACCACACTCTTAGAAGGTCCACGTAGCCTTGTTGTCTGCGTTGCGAGGGCGGCAAATCCTGCTTGCCAAGGAAAAAGGAATACATTCATGACCCACGAGTCATCGCAACGGAGTAGTCTTTGCGTGTTGATTCCCGTGTGTGCTCAGCGAGAGGCGTGAATGAATTTAAGCGACGTTTGCAGTAGCACCGTGTGGGGGCTGAGCGTGCGTCTGAAAGAGGAAGACGACGATCAGACTCATGACAGACACACACGTATTTTCGCTTGCCAGCTTGTCAACTCGACTGCCTGCGATCTTCGACTTAGGTTCGTTTTTACGTAGTCACCAGTCTGTGGAGAAAGCTGTTCTTTTTTCGTTGCTGCGACGAATTTCAACAAGGAAACTTGTCCTAGAGCGTTGTCGTCCTCCCCCTGAGTGATAATGATCCCCGCCACCTGCTGCAGTGGAAGATACTAGTGAGGATTACAATCAGCATCTGTCTTTCTTGGGGGCAGCTTAGCTGACCAGGTGAACCACCTTTTCGCCTTGGAGTGCAAACGTGCACTTCTCTCTTCCGGGGATGCACTCGCGAATGGTACGAATTTTTCTTGCTGTCCTTGCGTCTAGTACCGGTGACTTGCCGCCGCTTTCGTCTGTCTCGCACGGAGATACAACGACAATAACGATCCCAGATATTTGAATGTGTGGTGGTCGGGGGACGGGCTGCCTGAGTGCGTGCACGCCGAACATTCTTTGCTTGCCTGATGAACGGGTTTACAGCGGTGCCATTAGTCTTCTTGTGGGTTTTTTTCGGGCGTACACGCCACGCCCTCTGTGGCAATCAGCACCTTCCCGTTAACACATCATGTGGTGGGGTCGCAGAAACAGGGGCTCCAGTACACTCATTCTCTGCGATGGATGCAAGGAATCCGGGGGCTAGCGATGAGGAATTTGAGGACGAAGAAGTTGATGATGTTGAGGGCTTACTGGCAGCCATAAAGTATATGTGTGCAGCAACGATGGCCAATGCTGAGAGGCGGCGAAATCTCGGGAGTGCCACGGAAAGAACACGAAGACTGTCCCTTCCCCCTCCTGTAGTGAGTGTGGATGTCCCAACACCTGCTCAGCAGGTGCAGGTGGCAAGGGCGCTGGATCCCTATTACGAAAATATATCTACGCAGGCAAAACGCGCTGTCCTGAAAGCAATTAGGGATTCGAGATACACTGAGGAGAGCAGACAAGAACTGCTTGAGGGCTTCAGATTCATCCGTGCGTTACGAGAAGAAGAACTGAAGGCACATCGACCAAACTTGCTCACCCGCCTGAGGAGGAAAATGGTGTAAAACATTGCCTTCGAGCTTCCGTGTCTTACAGCCTTCTGAAGCCGCAGACACGTTACTGACCCTTAAAAACATGTAGGCGACGTCCGACAACCTTGCACCCACGTCGCAGTGCAGAATCGTGAACGCAAAAGCTGTACCACGGAATGGGAAGCACATTTGTGTCATGTCCGCCTACCTGAATGGCTAAGATTGGGAAGCACATTTGTTTCATGTCCGCCTACCTGAATGGCTAAGACTGGGAAGCACAGTCGTGTCATGTCCGCCTACCTGAGTGGCTAAGATCAATGATCAGCAGGGGGGCAGTTATCTTTGTTAAAAAACAGAGAAGGGGACACCCATCTTTCAAGAGGCGTGGGAAGATTTGGTCAGTCTATCCAGGCTACTGTTGTATACCCGCAGTCGTTTTACATGAACATCTTTGAAGGGGTGGTCAGTGGCGTTGTCACAAACGCCTGAAGGTGGTGTCAGAGAATAGTGTGCAGTCAACACAGCAGAGGTCGATTACGTGGTGTATGTGCGATAATCTGAAGTGTGTGAATCCCGGGGAGGACGGAAGTGTCGGAGATTTTCCATGAAACTAAAATGAAGTGGGACTGATCGCCAACCACCCAACATGGGCGTTAGAAGTGGCTGCAACATTGTATGTGCGCCTGACCTTTTAGAAGGCTGTTATTCCTGTTTGCCGCCCCGGTGGCGTGCACAGACACGTGTGATATGAGTAAAGTCTCGTCTACGAATCCGCCGGGCACAACAACTTGGCGGTGTCACGTACCTTTTTCTCCATATATATATATATATATATATATATATATGTACGTGTT
>KL647308.1:1438812-1460222 GCA_000727475.1 Sarcocystis neurona
CTATATATATATATATATATATATATATATATGTACGTGTTTGCGTCTAGTTAAGTACTTGCTGCAAAACTTCCTGATGCGGGCTCCAGTTGCCTGGCGTATTCGACTAAAATATTCCCAGCACGTTTTAACGGTTACGCAGAACAACCTCACCATGTACCGTAAGCGGCTGAATTCTAGTAGCCACCTCTCTGCAACGATGTTAAGGCTTCTCCGGTGGAGACGCTGATCGACAGCGCTGCGCCACTGGGATTCCTGCACGCTCATACAGCGTACGCTGGCGGCGGAAGGGGCTCTCCTCCTATATGATCAAGTACATAAAACGTCACTCAACCAAGCTTGACAGCTTTCCTGCAGGGAGTTCAGGCGTCTATCTCAGTACAGCTGCGCGCGTGCGACACAGGTCTTAACGAAGTTTGCAGCTGTACATATTCAGGAAGGTGGCCTGAATGTGACCCGCACGAACAGCCAGCCCCTGTCTCTGCTGCTCTGATGCTGCTGCCGACAACGCCTCGGCAGCTCAACAGAAGTGTACTGTGTTGTACCGTTTGCTTGCTCTAGCGGCTGGTGTGGTCTTACGAAAGTGTTTAAACGAACGGCTGTTGCAGCTCGGACACCTCGTCGGAGCGAACGAACCTGCTGTGCTCGACCCGTTGTTCGACGCACGTGACTAGTTGCGTCCGGACCCACTGCAGCCCACTGCGTCTAGGTAAACTGCCTTCTCGAGTACGATCAGATCTATTGCGGACCGTTTCCATTCCGGCAGCTGTAGCGGAGGTTGCCCCATCTGTTGTTGCGAGACGAGATGCCCATGTTACTCTGAGAGTGGTCTAAGTGCCGACATAATTCGGGTGACTGCTCTTATTTCGGTCCACAATTCCTCTCTGTGTGCGTTGGCCTTGCGTCTCGACCGTGAAATCAGCGAAAGAGAGCTGAAGCCCAGTGAGCTGTGCGATGTACGGGGGTCTGGCATTGATGAGGGCGACAGATTCGCATTGTTGTACCAAAGGCACCCACAAGCATTCAGTTGTGAAGAGTTTTCATCATGAGGAACGAAACAACCACTGCTGCTACTGGACACTTCGTTTAGTAGCGATGAATGAACCAAAATAATATGGTTGCCTTTGTGCGCGCGCACAACCACGTATGTTTTCCCTCTACCATGTTTCGGTGGTCGATGGTTCATGTTAAACTCACCGCTTCAGCAGCATTTGCAACGTGTCTGCGAAATGCAGAAAAGTGTGCTACGCACGTCGCAATAGTTTGACTTTTACCGCAGTTTGCCCCCGTGTCTGATCGCTATCCGTCTCTGTGTCTCCCACGCGTCCGCTCCTTCTGGGTTTCCTTCCAAGCCGGTGTCTTGTACCTTTTCTCCCACATATTTCGTACTCTCTTCTCCTTTCCACTCACGCTCCCTTCCGGTTCTCCTGCCTTCCTCTCTAGTTAAGCCTTGGACGCTCTTCCGTGCCATTCCACGAGTGTCTCCCCCGTCTCCTCTCCTCGTCCTCCCCTGCCGTCTCCGTTCCTGGGGTATCCGTGTATCTCATAACATGTGATGATCGCAAATCGTATATCCCCTCTCTTTTCTCTCTTCCTCTTCTAGTTCTCTCCATCTGACTGTCTAATGTCGTCCCTCCCTCTTCTCCGTTTTCCCCTTCTCGCCTCCTATATCTCTTCGTTCCTAACTGCTTCGTGGACGTGTTTCACCACTGTTGGCATGTGCGTGCGCGGCACACTTCTCTGTACTCCGCAGATACATTGGAAAAGCCGCTGAAGGGATGAGTTCAACACGATTCATCGACTGGCGAAACACAGGAGACGATAAGGAGGTGGTGTGCGCTTGCACGAACACAGACATATTGTTTGGGTTCATTCACCCAGTCCACTTGTACTAAACAAATTGTCCAGTAGCAGCGATGCCTGTTTCGCTCCTCATGATGAAATCTATTATCCCGAACGTATTTCATTACTGCTGGTTTATGTGTACGGATATCTGCATACACATATGCATACGTGTCTATATATGTATCTTTTTGTGTGCGTCTCTACGTCTGTTGATTTACACCATACATGAGACCTACCAAATCTGACCCAGTGGTGCTTCCAGCGGGGATGTATTCGTGTAGAATGTACATTTCTCTTAAGTGCTGTACGTATTCAAATGCTTCTCTGTACTTGCACATACGTCTGTGGATCTGGACAAAAACGCAAGGCACATATACATACACGAATTTAACCAAAAAGGAATCGTGTGCTGCAGTCTGCTACACCTAGCTGCAAGGTATTCTCTCAAGATGTAGGTACGGGCCTAGCAAAACTTCGTGGAGACAATGCGCGAGAATGATCACTTTTTCTCTTTTTATATCTCCTGTCGAATCTCCCTCTAAGGTTCCGCACGACGCTTACGTAGGCTCCTTCAAGCTCCTCTCCTTTGCTGTGTACACCCGCAATGTTCATTAGTATACATATACACAAGCAGGGAGAAGGGGGCAAAGGGAGACCGAGAAGAAAGACAGTGACGATTTACGCATAGGCATGTTGTCCCTGCACGTGATATGGTTATATCTATTCGTACATACACGTTGCAATGTGCTACACAACTTCTTCGACGCTTTGTCGGCGAAAGCAGATTGACCCACCAATATACGTATATTGAACTCCACAGTTTTTCTTGCTCGTGTCACACGCACGCTTATGTCACTTCACATCCTTTTTGACCAACTATTGTACGCAGAAGTGGTGCAGAACAAAACTGTCGATCTACCCTAATCGACTTAAGCAGAGACTTGCCTGAACGACTTGTCTACACTTCCGCATCGGAACAGTGGGTGCACGACGCCGCAGTGATGAATGAAAGAACAAGGAATGTGGATGAAACTATGTATGTCACGACTGGTGACACGCATTGTAGCCGCAAGGGAGGGAGGTACCCTTCGCGGCTTTCCTTTCTTTCTTATGCTCCGCTCACACTGGCCTTTCATCAATGCGGGGAGGAGAGAAGAATTCAAGGAAGAGCTACAGCTCTTCCGTCACCTTCTACTTTTCGCTAGGTAGCATGTCCGTATGCTTTTAAGACAGACGCAAAGCATCCACCGCTTAAAACACGAAGGAAATCCACCATAGGTTTTGCTGTGTTTACTCACTGCAGCCTTCGACATGCCCAACAAAGCACGGCGTTCACTGTGGTGTGTTCGAGTACTGTCCGTTGTATCATCGCATCGTCAAGTGCACAGGTGGGAAGAAGGCTTCAGCAACATCTGCGTCTTTCTAATAAATGCTTTGTATCCAGTGAAACTGCGGTCCAACTGATGCAACAGCATGATAACACTATACACTTCGAAGGTCCGCCTTTGTCAACGCGCGAAGCTCCCAGAACCAAAGAATGACTGTCAAGAACACTGAATTTCACCCATGTTGCAAACGTGGATCCAAAGTGTCCATATCACTGGTCGGCAGCGTGGGACTGTCAAGAAGCCACAGCAGGCCCGTACCGAGACTCGAGGCTGGTATATGCAATACGCGCCGCCAGTGTGCAGAGTCAGCCTACCGGGCAGGCCGTCTGACGCACTGAATGCAGCTCCCTTCATTCTCTGGCTTTCAGCACTTTAGGCGAGTCCCGGCAGTTAATCAGAGTGAGAAACAACGCACAGGGTGGATACTCTGGTCTACTAATGTTGAATGTCTTGCCGAACCGTTTTCTCTCCAGTAGGTACGCTGGTGCATGCTGTGTTTACTTGACGAGCCGTGAGTGTGTTCCGACCAAAATAAGACGGCGGTCGCTCTGGTACTCCACCCTGTCGTCTGTCTTAGTAGGTGACAGACACCAAGGCAGTAGTTGTTGAGAAATTCTACTAGATCCGCGTTGCGATTCTGCATGGCAGAGGCAGACGATTCACCTCGTAGGGTTGCCATGCCGTCACCTCAAACGACAGCGATCCCACTCACCTGTCGGAGGGAAGTGGGTTTAGCCCGGGGTTCTACAAATTGCAGAGGCGATTGTGTTTTCAGCCTTTACTTCTCAGTATGTGTACTGCGGAACTGCTTATTCAGCATCCGCAGTAAGGTCGTCGTTGACCTGAATTGGGGATGTCAATGTTTCCTTGAAGAGAACGTCTTGAAGCGTCTACCGTACAGGTGGACAAGTGCTCATCCCCATTCACCACACCTCGTGTCCTCGCCTTAGACGTTCGCGTAGCTCCATCAGTGGAAAAGACCGGAGGGCAGTTGCGCGAGCGAGGTCTCTCAAGGGAAGAGCCACCGACAACGAAGAATACGTGTAAAGGAAAAGGGGAGTGTACCTCTCTCAGCGTCAACCAACATACGAGAAAGTGCCAAATTTCTCGGCCAGTTTCGAAGCCACATTTCTTTTTTCAAGATGAGAGGTATGCGGCCAGCTCATGGGCGACGGTAACGGAGAAGAGAGAATGAGCTATAAGGCACTTCCCTGTTCTACCGACTACTACCGCCAGTCATAATTCCTCAGACCCGTCGACTTGTGGCTGCGAACGCAAGCCAACACATTATGAGGAAAGCATCATTCCGAGTGCGACTGAAGATGTAGTCATACAAAATTCAGAGCTAATGCTCTCTTCCGAGCGTGAAACCCCTAGCAGACCACTGTCCGCGTGAAAAGTCAGAGCCACTTCACTCTCGGCTCCTGCGGTTCATATTACTCAGGTCGTTCCGGTCGTCCCTGGCCATTTACATGTACCATCAGTGAGTCGTTAGAAGATTTCAAACAGGTTCGCTGAAAAGATTGACACCCGTGATCCCCTGCTGAACCCTGTGGACCGGCTGGAATCCAGGATCATGGAAGGCGACTAGTGAGGATCGCTGCTACCCCGCAGGATGAACTGCGCCGCACCGAGACGAGCAGGGAAATCACAACTGTCCCCAGGCGATGCCTCAACAGCACTACGAACCGCCTGCTCCAGGCAGCCTTTGAAATGCCTCGCAAGGTTGGGGTTCCGGAGGAAAGGATCGCCGGCACACAAACTAGGACTTTTAATCTGCGGACCGTACCTGGCATGGTTGACATATTCGACAGAAAAAACATCAGGTCTTGCTACCAGAGATTTTCGGCGATGCGCCTTTTTGTAGGTTGCAAGAGGACGGCTGTACCAGAAGCAAGTCATTCTGAAATCTAACCGTCCATCCAGTGTCGAGTAAACAGAGACACCGAAATGGCACTGAATAGTTCTACAGGGCTAGACGAGGTAATGTTGAGTGGAGCAGCCAGTACATAGAATCACGTGTGGAAGCCCTCAGAAACATTCCAAGAGCACTACCCTCTCCTCAGGCGGCTTCCATCCGACTATGTGCCAAATCGGTTGGCAAGAAATGGCGATAGATTCGGTGTGGCGGCCAATGCAGAGCTTGGAAATGGGCGTTCAAGTGTGACCTCCTTTTCCAAACTGCGACAATACCCTGCGGTGTGACGGCTGCATGGTACAGCGACAGCAGCTCTACATACATTCAAGCACCCGACATGTTTCGAAAAAGGGTCGTGACTTTAAGGCGGCAAGTGAAGTTAACGTAGCGGAGACACCAGAGACGCACCTCGAGCGCCCCGCTGGGCGTGCATTGCTTCTAACCCCTACATTTGAAGTCCCATTGTGCCCAGAGCAGCCTGAGCACGACACGTACACGCAGTAGTGCGCTTTGCGCCTGCAAAAGTGAGTGATGATCTGCTGCATTTTCGAAAACTGAATTGTGTCATACAAGGAAGGCGAGAAGCAGCATAAAATGGGCGAAGTGCAAATACGTTTCGAGAAGGTTGTCGCGAAAACACTTGAGCCGCTCTCCGCGTCGACACGCCCACGTCTTTGGCAGCAACGAAACGGTACCAGAAAGTGAGGTCCGAGGCGACCCGTGCACACCAACGCGTATGGACAGTGCGGAGGGGAGCTGTTCTACGTTTACTGTTACACTGTTGGTGTCAGTTATGCCGCCTGTGTTCTGACTGTGCCACTCACTTTCGACTGCTGCACAGTGCCCGAACTCTTCTAGTGCTAGAAATCTCTGTGCAACAAGCTTTTCAGGAAGGGGTTGACGTAGCACTGGGTAAATTGGTAATTGGCTGCACTTTTGTGGCTACACAGTTGTGAAGTTGTTGCAGGTTGAGAATATGGCAGCAGAGAGTCCGTGCGAAACAGTGTGTTCGCGTGCTGGCTCTGCAAGTACGAGAGACCCCTTTCGACGGACAGTTGTGGCTATGGGAAGACGCAAACGAGGTCGGCCACAAAGGATGTAACGGAACGTGAGATGCTGGATCTGTTTTTGGCGTAAGCACTGAAAAGTGTGCGCTCCACGTGATCGACCGGCGCTACAGGGGGGTACACGAAGACTGCCATGCCTGATGCCTGGAGAAGACCCGCAGACTGCGCCTCCCCGTATGCCGGAATAATGCTGCTTGGCTATCCCCACTGCCCTGAGCCTGTTCGCTCGAATTCTTTGTGTTGTTGGACTTTTGTGAGCAATGCACATCTGTTGAGCACTAACACAGTTATCAATGCTGCGTCTATGTCTCTGTATGAACATGGAGGTACATGTGTACCTTGCATGCCTGTCCATTTTGTGGTATCCACTGGGAAAGCGTCGTCCCAGAAAACGCTTATGGATTGACTGGACCACGCGACGGTTATGGAGCGACTAACACAAGTATTCTGACTTGCCCTCGTTCCGCCTCGCCGACCCTTTTGCATATTGCTCTGCGAGGGGCGCAGTGACCGACTTCTACTCTCGCCTCACTACTCCGTGGGCCAATAAAGCACTCGGATACTGTTCGCCCTGGAGCCGAAGTAGAGTGACGACGAAGGTCTCGGCTTGGAGCACAGCTAGGTCAGCATCCCGACAACTTCGTGGTGGGTAGTCCCCGTCCCTCCTTCGTGCTTGGACGTTCCGTTACATACGGAGGTCTGCGGAGATTGTCGTGCTTGTTCTAGGACTTTGACTCTCGTGCAGCACTATGTCGATTTGAGCGATTCCCGTCATTCTGTATTAGCCCTTCACAGCTGATCCTCTCATCGTACATGATTGTACCATCAGGGTAGTGCGCCTTCGATGTCATTCTGTATATTAGCCCTTCACACCTGATCCTAGCGTGATACACGAGAGTACGGTCAGGGCACCGCGCCTTCAATCCCCGTGTTCTCACTAACAGCTGTATTTCACAAGTGCCCGGATACGATCTGCTCCCCGCACGCACCACTACCTCTTCAATCGCTTTTGCGGTAACAACGGCACCGCGGCTGCGGCAACCCCTCTCTGTGCACCAGCGGCGCCAAATGTTCCTACCCTTGATGAGGTCATACAACTGCAGCTCAGTGTCTTTTTCAGGTCAAGCGAATAGTTGCTGATCTCGCTGTCCTGAAAGCCCTTTCGGGGAAATTTTGTTCTTGGCAGTCCCACAGACTGTTGCATTCCAACAATTTCGTGGCCCTTCGAAAACCCAGCAGACCTCCGGTCACACAGGCACGGTGAAGGGCTCGAAGATATAGACATGTCGAGTGCGACTTAAGGGTCACAGCGGTACCATCCTGCCGGCGCCGCTGCTGCTAGCGCTGCACCTGTTGGCGGTCCTGTTGATGTCTACTGCTTGTGGGGCAGTTAAGAGTTCACGTCCTGTGGACCAGCTCACCGGGATGTGCACAGACAAGCCTTGCCACCGTGTGCGCTGACAACGCTTCTCCACAGTGTACCTTCTGAAGTCCTGTAGAGAAGTAAAAACGCGGCGACGTGCCGCGACCGCGGTGTAACGACGACCTTCAGCGTACCGAGGTAGATCGGAGGAAGCACACAAGTGCAAATCATGTTCGTCGATGCATCTACTGACACATTGCTCTACTTGAAGACTTGTAAGTCTTTAAGTCATGTTCACAAACGCGGAAGAGGGTCGTTCTCACCTGTCTCTTCTGTACTTCGCCTCCGTCGAACCTGCCGTCAGCTACTTCCCTTCGACATTTCGAACAGGGTCGTGAAAGCGGGCATTGAAGCTTGCCCCTTGTGCGCCACGGTACCGTTGGGCTGCTTGTCACAAGCACAGCATCCAAATGCGTGGGTCACCCTCTCGCCAAGACAGTCCAGTGCAGTGCTGAGCTCTCTGTAAAAGGTGTACCTCGAACACGGTAGAATGTAGCGCTTACGCCGCGGACGATCTGCAGCGCAGTAAGCTGGCCAAACAGGGAACCTCATTATCTCATAACACCAACAGGAACGACAAGACGGCAGCAGCACACCAGTGTTTCTGCTGGTAGAAGTTCCGCCGAGTAGAGCCGTGCCGCCCAGAGGCATGAAACTCAGAGATTTTCTTTATAGGTGTGAAAGTCTGCAGAAATCCCCTTTTCCTGCATGTAGCGAGCTGTGGCATGCCCACTGGATGTACGCGGCTTGTGCCTCTGCGTCGTGGGAGCGACAAGACGTGTCTCCCAGGGGGATGGAGTACAGCCCTGAGCGGTGAATTATAGCCACACAGTAGTCTTTGCGTGTGAGTTTCGCGGTCTACTCTTCGACAGGGGTACGGAAAAATAAGCGACGTTTGCAGTAACACTGTGTGGATGGTTGGGCGTGTCGCTCATGGGGAGACGACTAGATATCCGTGAGAGATGCAGTAGCTTTCCCGTGTCGATTCCTCAACACGGTGTTCCGTAGTCATCGACTTGACTTTCGTTTCACCTGCTTATAAGCGTGGACCAATAATTGTTACTTTTTGCCGCAGTAAACGGTTTAAACGACAAATGCTGTCTTTGAGACCTACCGCGCCCCCTACGTAACGATCTCCTCTGCACTCTGCTGCAGTGAAGAATGGTAATGGTGACTCGATCTCGACCAGCCTCTCTCACTTTTTTAGGGTACCTCAGGCTACCAGCCATGCTACACCATGGGGAAGACAAAATAACTTTTTGAGGGTACCTCAGGCTACCAGCCATGCTACACCATGGGGAAGACAAAATAACTTTTTGAGGGTACCTCAGGCTACCAGCCATGCCACACCATGGCGAAGACAAAATAAGAAAATGTACCATTTTCTCCCTCCTATCCCAGGCTAAGACCGCTGACTTGCAGCCGTGCTCGTCTCCCTGTCTCCGTGACCCAGCGAAAATATTGACAAAGAATTTTCAGGTGTGATCGACGCAGGCTGCCTCTGTGTGCGTATTCAGTACGTCCGCCCTTTGCCTCATGAGGGGGTCTACAGGTGTGGTGATATGTCTGTTATGGCTGCATTTGTGCCATACGCCTGAGGTTCTGTGTAGCGATGAGAATACTCCCGAGGGGACAAGTGAAGAGGGCGGGCTTGGGAACGAGACACCATCCCCTAGGACGTCTCCAACAAAGTCGTATTACAGCTCTGGGGAGGAAGAGAAATCGGACAGTGTCCAGTGCCCCACGGAATCTGAAATGTGTACATCTGACAGGAATTCTAAGAAGGCAGAGCGCCGCCGGAGCCGGCGAAGTTCAGAATCTTCCAGGCAACGGAGTTCGAGGAGGGACCACTTTACACTCCCCGATCCTGTACCAAATGACGTCATCCCAACACCAGGTGAACAGATACTGGTGACAAGGGCGCTGGACAGACGTCCTGGAAGGCGCCTTGCGCACACATTTCGCGCTCTTGTGATGGCATTACTAGAAGGGCGATACAGTGAAGAGTCTAGAAGAGAAATGATGGAACACTTCTGTCCCCTCCTTGATTGCGCCTCCATTGATTTTACAGTACCGTATCCTCACTTGATGTCCACTCAATGGAGGAGGAGAAAAGGGACGCGCGCAAAGGTGCGACGTGCAAAGTCCCTGCCTTCCAACATTCCCAGGCTCGGAGAACTTGTTAGGCCCTGAATGGGACGCGGCCGACCGTGGAGCTTGTTCGACTCAGCATCTCGCAATGCAGAAACGTGGAAACAACAGAGACGCACCCGAGCGAGAAAGACGTTGGGGTCATCTCCGTTTACCTGAACGACTAAGATCAACGAAGCGCAGGAAAGCAGTTGTCTTTTCAAGAACAAAAAAGGGGATACCTACCTTTCAGGAATCGTCGAAGACGCGGTCAGTCTATCGAGGCTTCTGCTGTGTACACGCTGTCGCTTTACGTGTGCCTCTTTGTAGCGGTGGTCGATGAGGCTGTTAGAGGCGCTTGATGATGTCAGAGAAGAATCTGCAGAGAAGACTTCAGAGAATAAAGTGCAGGGAAGATGCCAGAGAATGCTGACGTGGGGTACTTGCAGGTATGCAAAGTGAATGGATGCTAGCGAGCACGGAGGTGCCGGAGATTTTTTACGAAATGAAGATGAGGGGTCACTGGTTGCCAACTGTCCAACATGCTCTTTACAAGTGATTGCAACGTCTTATATGCACCTGACCTCCGAGAAGCCTATTACTTCTTTTTGTCTCCGCGGTGGAGTGCTCAGACATGTTCGAGGTGGGAATAGACACGTCTACAGATCGGCAGGGCACAAGTCCTTGCCGCCGTGACGTAATTCTTTTTTCCTTTTTCCTCCTGTCTCTCTTTCTATGCGTCCAGGGCAGCACCTGCTGCGTTACTCCTTGAAGCAGGTTCCCATTGCTACGCGTATTCGAAGGAAGCAATTGCACACAGAAGACTCCTTGCACGTTGTAACGGCTAGGCAGAAGTTTTCCACCATCTACCGAAGGCTGCTCGATCCTAGCAGCCAACTCGCAGCAGTCATATAACACTTCACCGGTGCTGACACTGGTCGGTACCGCAGCAGCAGTGTTGTCGCACCACTCTCAACCTGTTCACGTAAAAACGCCATTTCCAAGCGGCGAAGCGGCCTCTGACATCATTTAGAATAGAAACGCGACTTCTGCAACAGAAGTTTGGGTCGGCCTGATCGTGTCTCTCACGTCGAAAAAGTGCAGTCAAGAATCATGCGGTAAAGAGACGCAACGGTTTTCAGGGGTGAAGTTCTACGTACGACTTCATGCAAGTATCCACTTTAGAAAGTTTCCATGTATAGGCCCACCAGCGTGGAGAGATAGACCGTGTCTTTTGTTGAAATAAAGAGCTGCGAATAAAAATCATTGTGCTAGAGTGTTTGGTTGTTCACTATTGTGGAAAGGGGACCGCTTTCTCCTACCGCTGAGGCGTGTTCATGAAGATTCCGACCTCCAGTGGCCTTTTTTTAATTGTGTGGGCAGCTTTGAAGTGCAGCCGAACCGGTTTAACGTACTTTCCAGTGATCCTGACATGCATGGGAATGGCGTCCGGTGCCAGCCTGCTGCGGAGAAATACACGGGTGCTGACACCTTGTTTGTGGATACTGTGCCGCCATATGCATCTCTCCCTGTGTAGCAGTGAGGTCGCTAGAGCAAACACAAGTGAGTGCGAGAACGGGGCCGGACCGTTACGATGCGTGTCTACAACCAATGCAGAAATGTCGCTTGATGGGGACGCGAACGCTGCCGAACACGAAAATAGTGAGCCTGCGACGGCGGTGTTTCCTGGTGGTGAGAACCCGCAGCAATGTTCGGAAGCAGCCTTCGCAGGAACGTCGTGCGACGTACTACAGGAATTGCCCCCTTCTGTCATACCAAATCAAGAGATCCCAACTCCTGCTCAAGAGCTCCTGGTGGCACGGGCGCTCGACCGAAGTCGCTCTTTAAAACATTTGCGTCCGAGACGTGCTATAGTGAAAGCAAGTATAGACCCGAGGTACAGTCCGAAGTCAAGACGCAGATTACAAAGATTTTTCAGGAAAAGGTACCATTTGACGGAAGAGGAATTAACACGGCCGCCTCCGCACCTGCTGTCGCGCAAGTGAAGAGAGAAGGAGGGTTACTGATTTCAACTTCTATGTAGTTCAGTTTTTTGTGACGGCGCGACCACCTGCGAGGGGAGGACACGACGCTGGCGGTTGCCAACCGTCACGTCACCAACTTCGCGCTGAACAGAATTGTAAACTAAACCGTGGCACCATTCGATAGCGAGCACGGTAGTGTCTGGCTCAGCCTCGCTGAACGATTAGATGAATGAAGAGCAGCATACTACTTACACCGTCTATAGCAAAAAGCGTATATCCACCAGGCTACGGAGTATCCATCCGACGATGCAAGGGCCTGCTGTTCCAGACGCCCCAGCAACGAGCGGTCGCCGCACCGTCACATTGGCATCTTGAAAGGAATGCTCAGCAGTGATGTTAAGGACAGGTGAAGTTGATGTCGAAGAACTTGGAGTCGAAGCAACCAGTTGCCTGATGTAGTCTATTTGCATCATTGGGAAGTGAGTTGATCCGGCAAAAGACGGATGTGTTAGAGGTCCCGCACAAAATGCAAGCGAGGGCAGGATGATCACCCACTGTCCTACATGGACTTTAAACCAGTGACTGCAACATTCCCTATGCATGTGTGCCTTACAAATGGATTATTCCTGCGTGTGGTCTTGATGGGGTACATACACAAACGCGTCATATATGACCGCTTCTGCGCATTTACAGGGAGAACCCCTTGTCGGTGTAAGATCACGTTCTCTCGAATTACCTATGCACGTAGAGCCGCAGGTGCTGTCCCTGACGCGAGTTCCAACCGTACTACGTATTCGACCGAAGCGTTCATTCACACGATTCCCTGCACGGTGAAACGTGTACAGAGAAACCGTACACTGTGTTTGAACGGTCGCTACGTCGCAATGGCCAAGTTACTGCAGCCACGTTCAGGCTTGTCCAGAGCCGACGTCGGTGGACAGCCCAACGCCACCACCGTTTCCCCACGCGCCTACGCCATATTTTTTAACCAGACAGAACGTTTTCTCGACTAGTGCCAACACATGGGAAGACGAGTTCCACGCAAAAAAAGTTGACCGGATCCACGTAGGCGTCTATCTCCGTGCAGCAGCTTTTGTGCTAAACCGACGCCTCTCTTGCGGGTGAGTCTAGTCTCAGGCCTTGTCCCCTGGGTAGCCCACATGAGCAGGTAGGCTCTGTGTCAGTTTGGTGTGCTGCTGATGCCGGTTTCGCCTCAGCTGCTGCACAGGAGTGTACTGTAGTGTCGCGTTTGCCTGGTCTACACGGGTGCTGCGCAGTTCCGGTACATTTTCTTCTGCAGCTGGCAGCGTCTCCACATACGGAAGCTGCAACTCAGACGACTCAACAGACGGAACGAACACCGCGCGGTGGGCCAGCCGCTCTACGCGCGTGTCCAGTTGCCTCTGAATCCAGTCCTGTACGGAGGGACACGGCAAACTCGCACACGCACTACATGTAGTGACTCACGTGGAACCGCTGTCGCACGCAGTGGGCGTCTGCCCCTGCGCGACAGCGCACTGAGTAGAAACGAGCAGAATATTCGTCAGAAAACACACGACAAAGCAGAGGGAGAGTCAAATAACAGGCAACACCTGCCACATGTGCGTCGCGATATACATTCCAATACAGCAGGGTAGATAGGGCACTCAAGCAAAGGTGCGGAAAAACTGGACGCTGTCACAGCGGTGTCGCCTCACATCGTCTGAAGAAGTGCGTCTACCACCTCGTCGCCTCTACGCCTTGTTGTTTTTCTCACTCGGCACGGGTAGAACTCGCTTTTGTGATATTGCCGACGTTTCCCCACGCCAAACCAACAGTTATTACTGTCCGTTCTCCAACAGAAAGCTTTCAGACGCTGCTTCGTGCGCGGGCTTGCACTTCCGCTCTCTCTACGGCAGGCTGCAATGCCTACGTATGTCGAGTCGCTTCAGACTCTCATGATCAGCAATTTGACGTGTACCTTGCTACTGCCGCTGCCCACCCTGCCCCAGCTGTGTTGGTACGTCGGCCTTGAGTATGCTCACATCAACTCCCACGCAACAGTCTCACCCTTCCGTATTCCTCTGCTCGGTGTACAACGAGCAGGGACTCGCTCTGTCTTTTATATCGCAGTCGTGTCCAAGCTTCATCCCAGTAAAACCCATTCTCTCGCCCCAATCTCCCTTTTCTCCATGCGCCTCCTCCTCCCTCCTGTCGTTTTTTTCTCGCTCTCGCTATTTTGGGAGTCACCCGCCCTATCCTACTCGCGTTCTGCTGCATATTCTCGGCCTCTTTCTCCCACTGTACTATTTCTTTTATCTTCCTCTCCTCTTCTTCGACGCTTCTCGCCTTCTCTCCCGTAGCTCCTTTCTTTCTTTGCCAACCACCCTCCGCCGCTGGCTCCTCTACTTCCACCTTTCAATCTCTGCATTTCTGGTACGTCCTCAGTTCCCCCTTTCTTCCCCCTTCGCATTTCTTCCGTCTCATCTTTCTCCCTTCCTCTACTCTTTTCCTCCTCACCCCCACGCTCCCACATCTGCCCTCCTCCTCCGTTCACCTTCTACCATTCCGCTTTGTTGTCTCGGTGCCTTCTCTCGCATCTCCCCCGTTTCCTCTCTCCCCATAGCTGTCTCTCTCGATCCTTGTGTCGACACGTTCCCCCTTCCTTCCCCTGCCTTTGTCTTTCCTGTTTCACCAGCCTTCGACGCTCTTCCCTCTGCTTCGATAAGTGCCCCATTTCCCTGTCTCTCTTCTTCTCCTGTCGCCCTCCCTTCTCGCTTTCTCGCCGCTTGTCCAATTCTACCAACAAATGACTTCTCTCACTATCTATCCGTCCCGCGCACGGCTCTCTAAAAAACATATCCGCCGCTTCTCTTCTCTTGCTTCCTATGTCTTTTATCCTGCTTCTTCCTCTCCCTCTCTCTCCTCAATATGCAGTCCTCTCACTCCTGCCTCTCTCTTCCTCAGCTGTCGCGAGCCCCTGGCACGGCGCGCGCCCTACGAGTACCGGAATCTCAAGCATCAAACGACACACTACTCCTGAGTAAGGAAAGAAAAAACGCAGCCTGCGTCTCCTCGCAGAAGACACGCGGAGAGTCACAAGGCGTAATCATGTAGACACACGTGCTGTGACTGAAAATTCAGAGCAAGATAAGAGCAGTGCTTTCCCCACACGTGCACGCCCGGCATACTGCAGAAAAAAAGCGCAGTCTACAAACACCCCGAGAGGAAGGTCAGAGATGAGGACGAGGTTGTTGTGTCGGTCACACGCGCGCAGCACGGCAGCGCGTAGCTGCTGCGCCTGTGCTGCTGCGCGCGCTCTCCTCTACCTACGAGAAGAAGAGCAACGCGTTCTCCGCAGCTGCCGCATGGCCGACACGCTCTCCGAAGAGTTGAGGACGGCAACGTAGACACACGGCCTGCAAATCACCTCCGGAACTCTGTCTCTTTCTTCGTTCTACCCCCAGAAGCAGAGCGGACTCTGCTCAACGTATCTTCTCCGCTCAGCAACGCTGTGTGGAAAGAAGAGCGCGTCAACAACCGCACGAGAGTCTCGCGCGCCGCGCAGACACAACCATAAGCATACTCACAAGAATACCTGCCCGTGTGTTTGTGTGTGTGTGCGTATATGTGTGTCTTCCCCTTCTTACGTCTGTACGTGTCGTGTCTCAACGGCAGTTGCGCGGGTGACGCCTATGCGCACGCCTGAACTAGATTACACGTATCTTCGGGCGCCGCCTGCATTAGATCGGTTACAAAATTTACGGCGAAAGGGTGGGGCAGTCGCTCGACAGATTTTTCTGCAGCGAAGGCCAAAGACACCCACCTTAAACGTAACTTCGTCAAAGCCGTAGTTGAACCACTGCGACTGGTCTCGGGCATACACCCAGCGCCGGTCGCGTGTCACTTCCCAGTCCATTACTACCTGTACATCATTCCACCAGGGCACAAGGTCTCAACTGCAAAACGTAAAGTGATACGTATATTGTAATGCGTATACAGGAAATACGCGTATACTTTCCTTGTGCAGGTGTGAGCAGTGTGTGTACATATATACACACGTATACGGTAAATATGCGTACTGTCTTTCTACGCGTGGGAAGACTATATAAACGTGTGTAGACACGCGTACTCGACCTCCTCGCAGTTTCGAACAACGCCCATTTGCAGGTCTGTCTCTATACGGTCCGTCTGCAGTCCTGGACACTGTCTCAACATATTTTTTGTACACATGTTCACGTTCAACCACCCCGTGCATCTGCGTGTCTAGGTCGCATACGCAGACACATATCTTTTCGTTGTGTGTGTGTGTGTGTGTGTGTGTGTGTCTCTGCGTATGTGTGTGTCTATTTCTCTGTTCCTCTTTCTCTCTCTCGCTCTCTTTGTCAGTGTTTGCGTTTGCGCAACGTCCTGTGCTGCTGGGCGCACACGTGGAGTGTCTCTGTGTGTGAAGTGCGTGAGGAGGAACCTCCTCCGCAGCCACTCCTTCCACATGAAAACTTGGCGAAAACTACATGTCCCGGGTGGAAACGTCGTTCGGTTATACGTACGCGTCTTCACGCACGCACGTATGCACCTCGCTCCTCAAGAAGACTCTGCCTCCGTCCTCCCTGCAGCAGCAAGTGTGCAGCGCCTGCCTGTCACTACCTACGCGTCCACCTCTCTCTCTCTATGTGAAGAGATTCGCGTGGCCGAATACAACTGCCCTTATCTTGTGTCCAAAAAAGCCCCGGGACGTCGTCATTTGCAACTCCTGCCCGCAGACAGCGCAGCTAATTTCCTATGCATTGCACACTCGTCTATTTTCCTGCTGCTGCCTTGTCACCCGTACACCAGGACACAGCTGCCACAATCTTGTTTCCATACAAGCATGCATATATGCTTAGCTCCACTCCCACCTATATCTATACATATATGGAGAAATATATGTAAATATGTGTTGCCTCATACACAGCGCGCAGTATGGACCTGGTGTCTGTCTTCTATAGAATAACTCACACGCGCAGCATCTGTGCGCACTAAATCACCTGCTGCCGACCGACTCCTCCTAGACAGCTTCACGGTTCCTCCTAGCGCACCTCCGACCTATAGTGCCTTCTACACATACACGTGTATATATGCATACACCGCCCACGTACATGGCCCTCTATTTACATAAATATGTATATATATAGGCTTCTATACACATGCACAAATATATATACATATATATTGTCCCTCCCGTACACACACATATGTACCCCTCCTACGTATAGCACCCTCTACATATATATATATATATATATAGACACAATGTCTTCTATACACATACATATATATATATCCGTCTATACACAGATATACATACACATACATATATATATGTAGTGCCGATTATATACAAACATATACATCTCTATCTAAATGTAGTGCCTTCAGTACATACATATGTACACGCGTGTCACGTACATTGCCTTCTGTACACACACACATATACACAGATATAGTGGGGCTCCTAGACACATATATGTATCGTGCCTTCTGTATACATATATATATGCTCAATGGCAACAAATTCTTTCAAGATCTACAGGTCCGCGCGGTGACGCCTGAACGAAATGACAGATGCAAATCTTCGTGTGTAGCAGGTTCGGCACTACTCTCTCTCTCTCTCGCGACGGCTGCGCGACGGCTGTTCAGACGTGTCTACATGTAGACACCGACGTCCCCGCAGCTTCACAAGTACAGCGGCGCAGGTGCACAGAGCGTTCTAGACACGGGGACTACTCCTACGTCCTCTACGTCTTGTCTACTCGAGACAGCACGAAAGAAAGTGTCGTCGGCAACTGCCGCTGCGCATAATGGACGACTAACGCACAATTAGTCTACAGCTTTTCATATATACTCCGCAGCGCTTCGCCTCTCTGCTGTATGTCAGTCACCAGGTAGAGGCTCACGTATATATATATATTATTTTTTTTTATTTGCCTGGTGTGTATACTACGGAGCGCGTAGGGTCTCTGTTATGTGTCGCCCAGCATATATGTGTGCATATGTCTGGTGTGTCTACTTCGCAGCGCCTCACGTCTCTGCTGTAAGGCAGCTACCACATGTACGTACGAAGTCGTGTGGTGCGTAGATTGAAGACAACCTCACACACACACGCATATACGTAGTGCGGTGGTGCTGCTGCAGCTGCTGCCCGTGCCTTTTGCGCCTGCTGCTGAGTCAGCTGCTGCGGCAACGCGTCGCGCCACTTCTCCTGGAGTCTGCTTCAGGCATCTCTGACACGTCCTTATCCCTATTGCGACTTTTAATGGAGGACAGTGGCTGCTGTTGCCCTCTGCCGCTCAGTGCCCTGCCTATAAAATCCCGCTGCTCTGGGAAGCGCCTGCTGCCAGGCACTGCTGCCTTCACACTTGCAACTGTCGCTGCTGCCGCTCTTACCGCTCTTAGAATCGACGGCCGCTCGGGTCTACTGCTGCTGCTGGCCACTGCTGCTGCTTGCTGCAGCTGTGTCTACTCCTACAGCTGCGGACGTCTAGTGCTGCGGGTATCTAGTGCTGCGGATATCTAGTGCTGCTACTCTCTGCTGTTGCCGGGATCTGCCGCCGCTGGTGTCTACTGCTGCTGCTACTGTCCCTGCTGCTCGTGTGTCTACTGTTGGTGTCCAAATTGCTGTTCGTGTCTACTGCCGTCCGTGTCTGCTGCTGCTGCTGGTGCTGCTGCCTATTGTTGCCGCGTCCGTCTCTACAGCAGGTGATGCGCAGTTCTGTTGCCGCGCGCTCCCACGTGCTGCGCTGCGGCGGCTGCTACAGCGTGCCTGTCTTCTCGCTGCTGCTGCTGTTGCTGGCGGCAGAAAACTGGCTGCTGCTGCTGTTGTGTAGATGTGTGTTGCTGGTTTTGTCTCACTTTGCCTCGCGCAGCTGCAGCAGCGAGAAGGTCAGGTGCATCCTCGGCGTCAGCGGCAGCGTCCCTGCCGCTGCTGCTGCTGTCAGTCAGCTGCTGCTGCTGCTGCAGTCCTGCTGCTGCTGCGTCCACCTCCGCCAACGCAGACGCTCTCGCCGGTGCTTCTTCTGCAGGCGCTGGTTCCCCACCAGCACCCGCCAAAGAGAACGCCTGATACCTCTGCAGCAGGCGCAGATATCACAGCAGCAGCAATTCTTGTAAGACAGCAGCGTTGCATGCCTGCTGCATTTCTGAAGAGTACCAACTACATCTGCAAGGACTCAGACACGCCGTGCCCCTGTAGCCCCCTGCCTGTTTTGTCCACAACTCCAAATCTCCTGGGGCCCGCCAAAAGCAGAAACGCACAGGTTGTAGAAGAAAAATTTATCTACAGCAGAGCCGCAAGCAACAAATATGCAAGGCTATAATACAGAGATACATATATCCCAGCACGCATATATATATATATGTATACCTGCCTGTATATATGTGTGTATACATGTATACATATGGGTCTACCTAATAAACACTCCTGTACCTGCATGCACAGATGGACATACATACATATTCATCGACATATATATACGTAGTATACAAACACATACACACATACATACATATACATACACACGTACATATACATACATACACATGCATCCATATACATCCATATACATATACATACATACATATACATACGTACATTTAAATACATATATATACATACATTTACATAAACATTTATACATATACACAGATACATATACATATGCATACATATACAGATACATACATATGCATATACATACATACACACACATACGTGCACAGACATACATATATACATACACCCATACATGTATACATACATACATACATATACGTATACATACATATACGTATGCATACATATACATCTACATACACACATGCACTAAATTTGTTTATATGTTTACACCTACTTGTATACACATAAACAGACGTACTTATCCTTCTATCTACACACACACATATATATGTCTGTATATACATTTGATATACATATATATGCTTCCACACACACGTGTACATCGACTTATATGTACTTATACACACATACTTACACACATACATACGTACGCGTATGCATATAATCTAATATATATATATATGTTTCCATAGACACGTGCACGCATAAGCTTATATATATACATACACATTTATACAAGCACTAATATAAATATATATATGTAGGGAAATATGAAGTCCACATCAATAGTGTAAGCAGAAATCCACCTTTTCTCGTTCTTGACTCTTCGTCTCTCTCTCTGTCCATGAATATACCCGAATATACAGACATACTACATACTACTGCATATATATATGTACAGGTGAGGCGACATATAAGCACATTTGGAGAGCCTTTCCTCTTTATTTCTGTTTCTTCCTCTCTCTCTCTATATCTCTCTGTCGCTTCCTCTCTCTGGATCTATATACATATGAACTCATACATATATATATATACACACGCAGGCATGCCGCTACATATGTAGGTGCAGCAGCGCAGCAGTTGTGGCGTTCGCCAAAAGCGCAGCTGCAGAAGCCTGTCGCTTTGCGTCTCGCGCCTTCTCTCAACGTCCGGCAGCAGCAGCGGGGGAAGACGCAGCAGCACAGGGAGAGAAGCAGCAGCAGAAGCAGCAGCAGGAAGAGAAGCAGCAAGAAGAAGAGAAGCAGCAGGAGAGCGAGAAGCAGCAGGAGTACGGGATAGCAGCATGAATGATGAACAGCAGCAGGAATAAGGGACAGCAGCAGGAGGACAAGCTGCAGCAGTAGAAGCAGCAGAACGAGGAGAAGTAGTAGGAGGAGGAGAAGCAGTAGTGGGAGGAGGAGAAGCAGCAGCAGAGGAAGCAACAGCAGGGGAAGCAGCACCAGCAGAAGCAAAGGAAGAATGAGGAGCAGCAGTAGGAGGAGAAGATGCAGCGGGAAGAAGAGAAGCAGCAGGAGAAGGGGAAGCAACAGGAGGAGGAGATGCAGCAGGAGGAAGCGAAGCAGCAGGCGGAGGAGAAGCAGCAGCAGCAGTAGCAGGGAAGGGAAAGGCGCCACGAGAAGAGACAGCAGCAGCACGTGCAGCAGGAGGAGAAGCAGCGGCTGCGGAAGCAGGAGGAGGAGGGGCACGAAGGGGAGAAGCGGCAGCAGCTGCTTCTTACCTCGTCAAAGTCAAGAACATTTTCTATGCAAGCTTCGGCAGTAGACGTCGCGGCAAACCCAGCTGCTGCTGGTGCTGCTGCTCCTGCTGCATCTGCTGCTGCAGTGGCATCCCACGTGCCGACGGGCCCTGCTGCTGCTACTGCGGGGGGGGCAGTCCTCACCAGCAGTGACCCAGCGCTGCTGCCGGCTACTGCTGCTGCTCCTGCTGCGTCCTCTGCAGAGACAGCAGACACGTACTGCTGCTGGTGAGGCGAGAGAGCCGGAGGCAGCAGCCGCAGCTGCTGCTCGCGAACAAAGTCGCTGATCGTCCCTTCGTTCGAAGTTCCACACACCAATATCTGCGCGTTGCATACAGCAGCAGCAACAGCAGCAGCAACAGCAAGAATAGCAACAGGAGCAGCAACAGGAAAAGCAACAGAAGCAACAACAGGAGAAGCAACAGGAGCACGGCAGCAACACAGCAGCAGTAACCGCAGCAGTGGGAGCAGCGGGAGCACCGCAACAGCGACAGCAGCACCGGCGCGCAACAGCAACAGCAGCAGCAGTGCAGCAACAGCAGCA
>KL647308.1:1460780-1478467 GCA_000727475.1 Sarcocystis neurona
GTGCAGCAACAGCAGCAGTGCAGCAACAGCACAGTGCAGCAACAGCAACAGTGCAGCAACAGCAACAGTGCGGCAACAGCAGCAGCGCAGCAACAGCAGCAGTGTAGTAGCAGCAGCAATGTAGCAGCAACAGAGCCACCTGCGTAAATTGTGATACTCCACAAACCCCACATGCATGCCCCTATGCATATGCACCTATTTATATACATGCATATATATACGTATACATACATATCTATCCATCTCTCTCTCTGTCTATATATATATATATGCCACCAAATGAGTACTGATACAGATATGTACATATCTACGTATACATACATATACGTGTATAGACACACGTCGATACACATGTGTGGAAAGACGTGCGGATACATGCGTCAAGATCTACCTATCTATCTATCTGCAGACAAACGACTACTGATAGACATATATACATATATATCTCATTATACACACACCTACTTTCATCACGTATATGCAGACATATAACGGAGAAGAGCCACCACAGAAGTACAAGCATCACAAGGAGAGTTCTCCCATCTATATGTAAATGTCTATGTACATCTATATATATATAGAAAGAGAAAAGGAGATATAGAAGAGAGACAGGGAGAGATCACACATAGACGAACAATTATACACACGATGAGTACGCGCATGCATGTACGTTTTTTCCTCATCTCTTTCCCTTTCTTTCTATATACATATGAATCGCATATACCCGTCTGGCTTACCTGCACCTGGTCCTCCTCCTCCGCGTCTTCCTCAGCAATCGCGGGGTCGACGTTCTCTTGTGGGAAGAGCTGCTCCTGCTCCTCCTGCTGCGTAGGCTGCGCGCTCATCGCGTCGGGGTGTGTGGGAGAAAAAGAGGAGGCAGCAGCAGCAGCAGCACCCTGTGGCGGTGACGGCAGCAGCAGCAGTCCTCCTGGGGAAGGACGAGAAAGCAGGGCAGCAGCTGCAGCAGGAGAAGCAGCGGCTGTTCAGCGAGACGCAGCAGCAGCTGCCCCCCTGTGGCAGTGACGGCCGCAGCAGCGCAGCAGCTGCAGCAGGAGAAGCAGCGGCTGTTCAACGAGACGCAGCAGCAGCAGCTGCGTCTCGGCGGAAGAGAAGGCAGCGCGGCTGCTCGTCGACCCCGAGCAGCAAAGGAATGCGCTGCTGTTGACTTTCTCTCCATACACGAGGACGCCGTAGAGACCGTCTCGCGGCAGCTTCCCTTCGCAAGGAGTTAATTTACAGAGATATGCACGTATGAAAGAACTTGTGGACCCTGGGCCTGCGGCTACACATGACATATATCTGCAGGTGATTCCACGGCTACAGCAGGCACACCTGCGCTTCTTCCTACGATGTTCTCCGCTAGAAGTGCTGCTCCTCCATGTATGTGTATCTGTTCATAAGTAAAGAACATATACACATAAAAGTACATATGTACACGTGTGTGTATAGTGTAGTTATGACATATCAACTCCAGAAAGGTATTCCTGAACAGCAGTATTGTCACTCCTCTTCAAGTGTACATACACCCGAGAGGTGACCAGAATCTCGCCCAAGTACCCCCCCACACATACAAACGCAGCAACATCTATCATACCACCCATACACAGCCATACGCAAATATACATATATATATGTATATACGCATATATATATATACACGCATACACACATATATATATGTATAGGAATGTACGTATGCACGTAAACATATACAGGCGTACACATATAGATATATATCCGTATGTATGGGAATGTACGTGTGCACATATATATACGTGCGCGCGGTACTGCAATATATACCGTCCCAAGCAGAAATAACATGAACAGTTTGCTGCACATATATATATACCGAAGCAGCAAGAGAAGGAGGAAGAGGTGGTCAGAGGAAGGCATGTGCAGTCAATATATTGCACACACATATATATGTATACACGCATATCCATATACATACATACACGTATATATATAGGAATGTACGTCCACACGTAAACATACACATGCATCCATACATATATATGAAAGAGATACGTACGGAAATGTACGTGTCTACGCGTATGCATATATTATGCGCCAGGTAGGACGTATATTCTGTCGCAAGCAGCGATATACACGAAAAGTGGGACGTACGGATGAAGAGCAGCAGCAGCAGCAGAAGGTCGCGTCGCCCAGAAGATGGAATCTGCGGTGAAGAATATGCCGCGTCTTCGACTCGGAAGATGAGACGCAGGAGAGACGGGCGCACATTCATATTTGTATGGAGACACAAATTTGTACGGAGACACACGAGAGTAGGGGGCCACATAAACGAAGGCGCGTCTGAAAGAAAACGAAGAAATTCGTGGCAGGTGAATAAACACGGAGACGAGACGCATGCAGATACACATATATATGCACACACATAGATGTAGAGGGGGCCAAGGGAGACACAGATGGGCGACGTCTACACACACCGAGCAAAGGGGGGGGAGACGGAGACGTACAAACACATGTGTGGGGAGAAACGGACGGGAAAGTACTACACATATATGTAAAAAGGGGTACATACACGTTTATATATATGGAGAGAAGGAGAGGAAGATGTACTCCATATATACACAGAGAGCAGCAGCTAAACGAATATGTATATATATGTGGAGAGGAAGAGAGGGTAATGTACTCCATATATAGAGAGAGAGGGGTAGGTAAACGAATATATGTATATATATGTATATGGAGAGGAAGAGATAAAGGTATACTATATATGTAGGGAGAAAGGGGCAGGTAAACGAATATATGTATATATATGTATATATATATGTATGGAGAGAAGGAGAGGAAGATGTACTATATATATGTAGAGAAGGAGAGACATACACATACACACACACAGAGACGTACACACGTCCACGTATATGGAGAGGAAGGAAACCATATACATATATCAATATATATATATATGTTGACACACGTGTGTATAGGTAGATATGAAGAGAGAGACGGATGAATAGAGGGACGGAGAGAGATGCGCCGTATATATATTTCGTTGCAGATGAGAGCTATGGACAGGAATAGCAGCACGGATGCTTTGGTCAAAAGGAAGAGTATTTGTGTAGGGCCGACGACGCACGGGACCACGTGGCGTTCTAACACAAGGCGACCAGCAAACAAACTGCAGCAGTTCTCCAGTTTCCTGGTCCGTTCCGTCCGGGCGAGAATTTGCTCTCCAAAAGAACGGATTCCTCACGCGAGGACACCGTCAGCCGCACCCGCACACCTGAACAAAAAAAAAGTCACTCGGGTGCTGCTGACGACGCTTCTGTTCCCGTTGATGCCGTTACTGCTGTTGCTGCAGCTCCTGCTGTTGCAGCTGTTGTTGCGCTGTTTTTGCTGCTGCTTTTCCTGCTGCTGTTGGTGCTGCGGCAGCAGTTTCTGCGGTCGTTCTGCTGCTGCTGCTGCTATCGTTGCTGCTGTTGGCGTCGCTGCTGTTGGCGTTGCTGCTGCTAGCGCTGGAGTTGCTGTTGCCGTGGTTGCTGTTGGTAAATCTGCTGCTGGTGTTCCTCTTCCTACGCTGTTATTGTAGCTGGTGCGACGACCTCTCTTTTGCTGCTGCTGCTGCTGCTCCTGCTGCTGCTCGTGGAGCGGTGTTGCTGCTTCGTTGAATTTCTCGCCGCAGGAAGGCGTCAGACACAAAATGCTCTCTCGCCGAAGTGCTGCTGCACATCTGCGTCTCCTGTTTCCACTCTGTTGCTGCTGCTCCTGCTGTGATTGCTACTGCCGCTATTACTACTGGCGTTGCTGCTGCTGCTGCTGAACGGCAGTTCAGCTGAGAAGTGCAGCTGCAGCTGGAGCTACTGCTGCTGCTGCCGCTCCTCGCAGCGAGCGCAGATAAAGACAAAGAGGAGACGCGTAGTCGCTGCTGCTGCTGCTAGCGTTCCTGCGCTGCGATAGCGCTCCCAAGAGCACCCGGAGCAGCCATTCTCTGGTATTCTCGTATTCGTTGCCCGTGTTGCTATGAAAATGACAGAAGTCGCACCAGCAGACGCCACTCCTGTATTTCTCTCCTTAAACAATCACTGTTGCTGCTGGTCCTGCAGCACCTGCTGCCGCTGCTGTAACGCACCTGCTGCCGCTGCTGTAACGCACCTGCTTCCACTCCAGCTGCTGCCCATGTAACTGTCTCCACGGGGAGTCACAAGTGATTTACATATATGCTGCAACGGACAGGCGTCGCCCTGTGTCTTGCTGCTGCCGTGTAAGCCAGAAGCTGGCGGCTGACCGCAGCAGCAGCAGCAGCGCATGCACAGGCGGACTCCCCTGCAGCAGTGTCACCTCCAAGCCATCGGGGTGACGCTGGTGACGAGCCAGACTCGCGGTTCCTCACCTGCAGCAGCAAGAACAGCAGCAGCCCAGCTCTTCTTTACACTACTTTTCGTGTGTAGAAGAACGAGGACGTTCTCTCTTCTTCTGCCTTTCCTTCTCCGCCCTTATCTGTTCCTGCTGCTGCTGCTGCCCTCGTCCTGCGGCCGCTGCTGCTGCTGCGCGGCTGGTCATGCGGTTGCTGCTGCTGCCGCTGCAGCAGCTGCTGCGGCGTGAAATGGGTACGCTGGAGGATGTTTGTGGCACTTGTAGGAAGATTTGTATGCCACGTTGAGAAACAGACGCGTTGTCTTCCTCGTCAACTGTCGGGTTTTTGCGCTTCAGCTCGTCCGAACCCCACCTTTTCGTATATTCGAACTAACGACGCGAGGCGTACATACACCTCGCTCAACTACCTTCCTTCCGTCTCACTGGTCTGTGCGACTATTCCACGTCTGTCCTGGGACTTCTTCGCCGTCTGCTGCTTTACCTCTCTGCCGCTTCTACTGGTGCCGCAGCAGCTGCGGATCCCCGTAGGTGGTCTATGGTGTTGCTGCGGGCACACACATTTCCTCTTCTCCTGTCTGCTGCTGCTGTGCCTGGCTGCGAGACTGTTTCTGCTCTCCTGTTGCTTCTGCTGCTGCGTCTGCTCGAACGTTTGGCCTTTTGCTGCTCTCCACATGTGGACGAGGCAGCGGATTGGGTGTACGTACACACGACAACGAGACGAGAGCGCGAGCACCGTGGACATGCTGTGGCGATCCTGCTGCTGCCGCTGCGTCTTTAGCGACTGCCCGCCGCGCTCTCTGTTGCTATTGCGGCTGCCGCTCGAAGTGCTGCTGCCGCTGAAAGTGCTGCTGCTGACGGTATAGGCGTTCCTGTTGGTGCTGCCGCATCATCCGCGCTTCGCGCTGCTGCTGCCGCTGCTGCGGTGGTGGCGTTTCTCGTCTATGAAAGCGGTGCGGCTGCATACGTTGGTGACGCTGTCCTTCTGCCAGGGCCGTGTTGTAGGCGGCCGCTGCATGCAGGTCAGCCGACACTGGGGAAACTGCTGCAGCGTGCCGGCTGGCGTGTACGTACACCCGAAAGTAGTTCTCTCGTTATATTAGGGAAGCAGCGCCACTCCTTGTACAGGGGCAGGCGTGCATCACAAATGTCTGCTAAAAATAATGTGCAGAGAAAGCACCAGACGGCGCCGTTGTTCCCTTCTCATTTCCTCGTCATTTCCCATCAGAGCTTGTGACTGCGGTGTACGTACACTGCACACACCACAGCGAACGAGGCGAGTATTGTTACCGTCTCTTGAATCGATTAGAGAAGATATTTCCTTCGTTTAGTAAGATACTCGTAAATTCGTCGTCTGCTGTTCTCTGCATGTGAGGAGTCTTGACTTTCCTACAAAGAAGCAGCGACATCTCCGCTGCTGCTTGAACGTCGCTTCTGCTGCCGTGGACATGTGCGGTGTACGTACACCCTGTGGAGAACGCAGGCAATTTCTGCTGCGCTTTTCCCTGCGAGCCTTTTCAGTCCATGCCGCGAGGCCTCCTCTCCTTCCGCAGTTACCCTGACTCAAGTCGTCTGCCGCGCCCCCGCGGTTCTCACTACGGTGTACGTACACCGGACGCGTGGGGTGTACGTACCCTTGAAAAATCGGTCTGCATTGCCTTTTCTCTTTGCTCTTTCACCCTTCCGTCCACTCCCCTTCAGAAGCGTTGCCGGTCGCCCCGCGTGTCCGACTCTTCGGTCTCGTGCTGCTGCTGCTGCTGCTTCTTCGAGACCTGCTGCTTCTCCCGCTCGGCCCCGCTACGTCATCTGTGTGCGTACAAACTGTTAATATATATACATATATATATGTGTATTCGCCGTTTTCCTTTATGGACGCGCATCTGGCTTATACGTAGACGCGTCATATATGTGTATATCGGCTCCTGTTGCGTCCGGCCGAAGGGAAGATGCAGCAGCTCCGGCGCCTGGCGTTTTTCGACCGGCTGCTGGTCCAGCCTCAGTTCAGCAGCGGGTCGAACGCCAGCGATATCTTCGCTGCTGCTGTTGCTGCAGGACAGCAGCAGCTTGCAGCAGGAGGACTCCCCAGCGGTGTCTCTGCAGCGGGTGGGATTCGTACACGCTTTCTCCCGTGTGTACTTCCTTCGCATGCGCCACTTCTTTCACGTGCATACTATAAGTTCCCATATTCACCGCTCTACTACGGACATATATATAGGAGCGTCCGCGTATATGACTGAATTTGTCTGTATATGTAGACGTACACATATATATATTTCCACGTAGGTACGTCCACTTCTATGATATGAACTTGTCCATATATGTAAACCTGGATACACGTATACTTATATATATGTGTGTGTACTATATACGTAGGCCTCTGCGTGAGCATACTATACATTTATGTATAGTGTTACACATGTAAAAACACCCAGCTATCCACGTGTAACTATATCTGCGTGTGTCTCTCTTCCCCTTTCACTCTTCGTATATGTCTGTATATATGAGTGGACATACGTATACATATATAGACGTATATGTGTATGTATGTGTATATAGCTGCCTACGTACGTGCAGTGCGGATAACCACGCCAAACGCGATGTACGTTGATAAGCGGTGTGTACGTATGGCCGTACAAATATACGACCTCTCCTCATACATCGTCGTATCTCTCCGTGGACCTGTCTTCCTCTCTCTATGTATATGACATACTTGTTCTTATCTATTCTGTACTTATATATATAGAGAGAGTATACTTATCTATGTGTATAATATATATATATATGTGGGGGTGTATGTCTGTGCTGTCGAGTACGTAGGCGGGGGTCTCTCCACATGTACACGTATGTACACACTAAGGGCTACCTCTACCTGCGTGTTTCCATGTTTATATATGTATGAATATTTAGTGTAGGCGTGGCTGTGTTGCAGACTAATGTGCAGGTAAACAGAGTTGTGCCTGCTTATTTATTTATAGACGTCTCGATATATATACGAAAAGATATGTGTCTCTCTATCCTCCTGTCCTTCTGCCTTCCTGTGTCTCTGTATGTGGGTGAACGGCTCGAGTTTGAGGTGGACGAGCTGCTGCTGCTTCAGCAACACAAGCGGTTCCTCTTCTCTTCTTCCACGCCTCGGCGGCCGCTGCGGCTTCAGTTTCTGCTGCTGCTGCTTCGCCGGCCAACTGCTGCTGCTGCTTCTGGTTCTGCTGCTGCTGCTTCGCTGGTCAGCTGCTGCTGCTGCTTCTGGTTCTGCTGCTGCTGTTGCCGCTTCGCTGCAGCTTTTGTAGTGCTCTGCTACACAGCGCTGCTGTTCTCTAAACTTCACTCTGCTGGCGACTTCGCTGCTTCTGCGTCTCCGCTTGCTTCTGCTGCTGCGCTACTTGTTACTGCTGCTGCGCCTCCCGTTGCCCCTGCTGCTGCTCTTCTTGCTACTGCTGGTGCTCCTCTCGCTGCTACTGGTGCTGCTCCTCTCGCTGCCACTGGTGCTGCTCTTGCAGCTGCCGCTCCTGCGCTCCTCGCTGCTCCTGCTGCTGCGCTCCTCGCTGCTCCTGCTGCTGCGCTCCTCGCTGCTCCTGCTGCTGCGCTCCTCGCTGCTCCTGCTGCTGCGCTCCTCGCTGCTCCTGCTGCTGCGCTCCTCGCTGCTCCTGCTGCTGCGCTCCTCGCTGCTTCCGCTGCTGCGCTCCTCGCTGCTCCTGCTGCTGCGCTCCTCGCTGCTCCTGCCGCTGCTCTCGTTGCTAATGCTGCTGCTTTTTTCGCTGCTCCTGCTCCCGCGCTTGCCGCTACTACTGGTGCTGCTCCTCCCGCTGCTGCTGCTGCTGCGCGGTTCGCGCATGGTTCTGCTGCCCGGCCGCTGCTGTTTGTCCGCATGCACGCACTCGCGCTTCTCTTCTCTCTGCATCACTGCTGCTGCTGGCTTGTCCGCTTCTCCTTTCTCGTCTCCCCTCTCTCTCCCTCCTGCTGTTTCTTCCCCGTCGCTTCTTTTGCTGCTGTGCCCTCCTCCTGCCAGTTGCTTCTCTCCACGTCTGCTGCTGCCGCCTTTTCGCTCCTTGCTGCCTTCGCATTCGCGCTCTGTCTGCACTTCCTGCTGGCGCTGCTGCCGCTCCTTCTTCTTGTTCCTCTCTTCCGGCTCAACTGCCGTTGCTGCTCTTCTTCTGCATGCGTACTTGCAAGGGAGCACTGTCGTTGCTGAATTTATTTCCCTGGTGCGACGTGTGTGCTGCGTCTCAGAAAGTGACGCTTGCTCAGCACCTGCTGCTCTCCCAGACCCCTCCGATGCTGCTGCTGCTGCTGGAGGAGGAGGAGGCGGAAGAGGAGGAGGAGGAGGTGCAGACGCCTGCGCTTCCTGGCTCGGCTCTTCCCTGCCCGCAGCAGCAGGAGCAGGAGGAATATTTGTTTGCGGCGCAGGGACGCCGACGCAGCTGTGGCTCTGCGATGAAGGAGGACTCTGCTATATTTTCGATGAAGCTCTGCGCTCCCTGCTGCTGCCTGTCTTCTCTCATAAATTTCTAGCCATTCATTTTGCCGAAGCAGCTGCGTGTATGATCTGCGTCGGGTACGCCAGCAGGTCTATCCTTCTTTGTCTCTTCTCCCATATATATATACATATATACGTATGTATAAATGTATACATATATATAGAGAGAGATACTCATAGAGTATATATATATTCTCTCTCTCACTATATGGCTGTCTCCCTCTCTTTTTCTCCATATACATATACATATATATATACATGAATACTTCTCTCTATCTGTTTCTCTCGCTATATGTTTCTCTATATAGATGTATGTGAATTGAGACATGGATATATTCGTGTCTATATATATGTATATGTATGTATATATTTCTCTCTATGTGTCTCCCTCACTAGACGTTTCTTTCTGTATATACGCATAAAATCATATACGTAGATATATTCACAAAAGACATATATACCACTCTCTCTGTTTTCCGCTCGCTATATGCTTCTGTCTGTATTTATATGTAACCCTATACATGGACATATTCACATATGTATGCATGTAGGTGGCCCTCTCTTTTTCTCTCTGGCTGCATGTTTCGTCCATATATGGCCGTATGTACCTGTGTCTCTGCATGCGCCCACACATGTATATGGGGGTCTTTTCTGGTATGGTGTCCCCCCTTCGTCTCTCCCCTTCCGCTTTGCTGCTGCTGCTGCCCCTCTGCGTCTCTTCCTGCTGCGCTCTTCTCCGAGTCCGCCTTTTTGAGGGGGGACTTCGAAGTCACCTGCGGGGCGAGCGCGCGTCTGCGAAGTCCGGAACTTCTGCAGCAGTTCTTCGTGAACACTTCGAAGGAACGCCCATGCCCTGTTCCTCTCCAATAGAAATGTTCACGTATGTGGCGTGCTGCTGGTCCGCCCTCGGTAGCCCTGCGTGCCGGTGTCTCTCTTTGCGTCCGTTCCTGTCTCCGTCTCCCTCTTGCTGCTGCTGCTGCTCTATCCGGTGTCTCCGTCTCCTCGCTTCCCGTCTCCTCGGGCTTTGCCTGCCTCACAGGTGAGGAAGGCTCTCCCCCCCGTTTCTTGTTTTCCGCTTGGACTCCTCTGCGTCGTCGCGTCTCTCCCTCGGTGTCTCTTTCTGCAGTCTTCCGTTGTTCCGGAGAAGCGGCGGCGCAGCAGCAGCAGCATGTCTTTGTTGCTGTCCTGTGCGTCACACGAGGAAGGGACGGGCGCGGGTCTCCTTCATGCGCGCGATATCGCGACGGCAGCAGCTGCTTCGTGACACCGAGATTCGCTGCTGCCTCCTGCGTCCCCTTCTGTCCCGGGTGTGTGGAGGTCTCTTTAGCTGCGTCCGCAGACGTCTGCTTGCGGGGCGGGTGGGCACGCGCGGCTCCCTTCTACGCGTTCCCCCCGCCTCACCACGCACAGAAGATGAAAATTCCCTCGGGAAGGCGCTGTATGATGTGTCTCTGTTTCTGCCGCAGCCGAGACCGGGTGGACGCCTCTCCTTCCGGAGGACCGGCAGCAGCAGCAGCAGCCGGCAGCGCGGGACCAGGCGGAACTACGGCACGCGCTGTCGCCACTGCCTCCCGCGGCACTTCTTCGACAGCAGCGAAAAACGCCACTGTTTCTTCGTCTTCTTCGACTTCTGCTGCTGCTGCGCGATCTGCTGCTGCCCGCTCGATCCTGAAGTACAAGTGTTTTAGCTGCGTCCAGGTAGACGCTGCGAAAAAGCCGCTGCTGCTGCGAGAGGCGCCCATGTTCACCAATCTTCCCGAGCAGCAACTCACGTGCAGCGATGTGTCCAGCAATTTCCACATGCTTGCGGTAGGTTTCGACAGCAACGACGACTTCTGAAGAGAAAAGGAAGCCGTACGGTGAAAGAGGTGCCGCAGAAATCTCCGTGTCTACCTTTCCTTTCCTCTTGAGCGTCACACGTATCCGTGGGTTTAGGGGGGGTGTATATACGCCTCCCTAGACGCAGACACCTGCATGCGGTGGTCCTGCCAGAGACGAGACACGGATGTGTGGGGACCGCCCGAAGACACGTCAACGTACGCGCCCCGTCTCAAATACATCACTCAGCGGAGCGCATGCAGACTGCCGCTATACTTCAAGCGTTTCATTCTATATAAATATATATATATATGTGTGTGTGTATATGTATATGTGTGTATAAAGGGTCTCGAACTCCACAGTCAGCGGTGCGCATGCAGCCTGCCGTTATACAGCTCAAGCGTTTCATTTTATATGTATCTATGTACATATATATTCACACATATATATATCCGTTTAAAGGCGCTGTTGTAGAAGACTTGAGGAGAAGAAAGAAGAGGGGCAGAGACGGGAAGCAGCTGCGTTGCGTCGAGTTTTCTGCTGGTGGATATACGGGCCGAGACGCACAGGTGGAAGTATACGTGTGTGTGCGCCTGCGCGTATATGAAGAGGAAGCTGCCCGTCTCATGAAGGCGGAGACGAGACGGGGACCCGGCGACTCAAAGAGAGGGAGACGCCGAGGAAGCGGCCCGGGAGACGGCGACAGAGAGACGGAGACGGAGACGGAGGAAGTGTGGGGAGATGGAGGGAGAGGGGGGAGTGGAGACAGCGCAGCAGAGGGAGGCGGGAAATGCAGAGAGGGGGGTGGGAAGACTTGTAGAGGAAAATTTGCAGAGCAGAGAGACACCGGAGATGGAGGTGGGGAGCGCGGGACAGCAGCGGAGACGGAGACGGAGAGATAGGGGGAAGGACTGGAAGGGCGGGAAAGGGGGGGGCACCTGCATGCATCTCCTTTCCTGCAAATTTGTCCTCCACCGAGGGGTGCATTTGCTCGACGGGATTTGCATATATGGACGAGTGATGCAAGTGAGCACGCAAGGAGATGTGTGGTGGGGTTTTCTCTCTGCGAAAGCGTGTGGCTGCATGCTACGTCCACTTGGAAGGACACGGGCCAGTGTTTCTAACATATATACATGTATGTGTGTTAGTACCTACACACACGTAGAGATATATATATATATATATATGTGTATGCATGTATTTGCCGCGTCGTAGAAAGGTCGTGTAGTTTTTTATCGATGAGAAGAGACGGGGTGGAGGCTGCTGTGATAGTCTCCCTAAAGAGCTACCGTTCCTTCTTCTCCTCCAGAAGCACATGTACATCTACTCCCATACTTATATATATATGTATATACGTAAATATATGTATATACATAGACACGTAGGCGTGTAACGGGGGAGACGTAGAGATGAGTTTCTCGTGCTTGCTGTTGCAGGTACAGTTGCCCATCACGCTTATTTGTTGATCAACACGGCGGTGCTGCTGCTCGTCGTCCGCTGCTGCTGCGACGCGTGCTGCTTCTCTTTCTACCTTTGCTGCTGCTCCTCTCCTGTGCTGTTGCTGCTGCTGCTTCTTCAGCTGGGGACGCAGAAGGCAGGCGTCTGTTTATTCCGTGGAGATTTGCTGCGCGAGAAAACGTGTCGCCTGCGGCTGCTTCGGTGAATCTCCACCGCGTCGCATGACTCGCCAAAGCAGCAGCAGCAGCCGTCTCAGCCCATGGAGGGCAGCAGCACAGCAGTTGCAACAGCAGCAGCGGTGGCAGCAACAGCAGCGGCTGCAGCAGAGGAGCAGTAGCAGCAGTGGCAGTAGCCGCAGCAATAGCAGCAGTAGCCGCAGCAGTGGCAGCAATAGTAGCAGCAGCAGTAGCAGCAGCAGTAGCAGCAGCAGTGGCAGCAGCGGTGGCAGCAATAGTAGCAGCAGCGGTGGCAGCAGTAGTAGCAACAGCAGTGGCAGCAATAGTAGCAGCAGCAGTAGCACCAGCAGCAGTAGCACCAGCAGCAGCAGTAGCACCAGCAGCAGCAGTAGCACCAGCAGCAGCAGTAGCACCAGCAGCAGCAGTAGCACCAGCAGCAGTAGCACCAGCAGCAGTAGCACCAGCAGTGGCAGTAGTTAAAGCAGTGGGTGCAGGAGTCGCAGCAGTTGAACGTCGTTTCTGGGGTGAAGGAGGAGAGCGGCAGGAGTCGCTGCACGTTCGTTTTCGCATGAGTGAGCGGCAACAGGAGAAGAAGCAGCCTTTTGTTTATTTGCTGCAGGGAGGAGAAGATGACGAACGAACAGGAGCAGCAACAGCAGCGGGTTCACCTTTTCTTCCGCAAGGAGTGAGAAGCACAGGCCGAACAGCAGCATGTTGGGTCTCTTGTGCTGTCTTGCAAGAAAGTGAAGGAAAAGGAGGGGCCGTTTCGTCGACTTTTTTGTTGTTTGCATGCGTGATGCAGGCAGGAAGGCGCGGCAACGGTGACAGCCGTCTGTTTTTTAAAGAGAAATGACGCCGCTACCGAAGGGACTGCTGCAGAGGAAATATCTCGCGAGTATCTCTTTGTTGCAACCCTGCATGCGATGCTCTGCTATTCGGTCCCCATAAAAGGAGAACCCCAGGTCTGCTTTCCCCTGCTGATGCTGCTATTCCTATCTGTGCTGTTGCTGCTGCTCCACCTGCTGCTGCCGGTGCTGCTGCTGGGGCTGCTGCGACTGCTGCTGCTACTGCTCCTGTTCCTCTTGCTGCTGCCCATGCTGCTGCTGGTGGGAGTGTTGCTACCCCTTCTGCGACTGCTGCTGGGACTGCGGCTGCTCCTGTCCCTCCTGCTGCTGCCCGTGCCGCTGCTAGGGCTCCTGCTGCTGCCCGTGCTGCTGTTGTCGACACTTCTACGACTGCTGCTGACACAGCTGCTGCTGCTACTCCTGCTGCGGGGGGTCCTGCTGATACTGGTGCTGCTGGGGCTGCTGCGACTGCTGCTTGTGCTGGTAGTGCTACTGCGGCTGCTGCTGCCGGTGGTGCTGCTGCTGGTGGTGCTGCTGCTAGTGGTGCTGCTGCTAGTGGGGCTGCTGCTACCGCTTCTGCGACTGCTGCGGCGACTGCTGCTGGTGCTTCTCCTGCTGCTTCCCGTATTGCTGCTTCTCCTGTTGCTGCTGGTGCTGGTGCTGAGCGACAGCTGGTACTGCTACAGACGCATATGGCCGCTGCTGCTGATGTTGCTGCTGGCCACCGATGCAACAGCTGCTGCTGCTGCCAGAGACTTAGAGGAAGGAGAAAGCGGGTGAATAGATACTTTCCTAGCAGCAGCAGTAGCCGCGGCAGGCAGAGGAAGGACACCTCTGCCGGCGACTGTCTTTGTTCCCCTGCTGCTGCTGCTCCTCCTCCTCCGTCTTCTCACTTGCCTGACGCCGCCGCTGTCTTCTTTCTTGACCGGCTGCTGCAGCAGCTGTTACCCGGCATCTGCTGCTTCCTCTTCTTTTTCTCCTGCGTCTGCTGCTGCTGCTGCGCCTCCATCTGCAAGCACTGCTGCTTCTTTTGTTGCACACTGCTTCACACATACGTCAACCACACAGTTGCATGCCACACATACATATATATCTATTGATATATATACATATACATATATGTGTATATATGTAGATAAATATATATATATATACATGTTTGTACGTATACATCACAAGGAAGCATGCAGACTTTACAGATGTGTATAGGTGCGTCTTCTTCTCTATGCTTCCATATATAGGAATAAGTGGCATGCCGTATAGTATACTGCTCATACATATATGCATGTGTAGCATATATCTATAGATATATATATCTATATATATAGATAGATAGATATAGATACATCTATCAAAGATCGGAAGTGGCCCGTCATAGATATGCGTCTTCTCTCTCTCTCCATATATATATATATATATATATGTACATGTGTATACGCGTGTGTAGTGTATACAGATAAATAGGTAGATTAGAAGTTAAGAGTGACCTGTCACATATACTTCTTCTCATATATATATATATATGCGTAAGAAGGACGCATGCACATGCTGGGTATATCCATATATATATATACAAATGTATGTGGAGAGCGGTAGTTGATACGTGCGAAGAAGAAGTTGCGTCTGTACACCATCACCGACGGACCCACCACACATACACCCACAAACATACGCATGCACATGCCTATACAAGAGTCAATATTTGTCCCGTCTCCTCTTCCTTGTCTTCTCCCCCTTCTTCTCCGTTCTGCCCTTCCCTATCCTTCCCCTCTTCTTCTTCACTTCCCCCATCCTTCCCTTTTCCTGTCTCTTCTTCTCTCTTTCCCGGAAATGCTGCTGTTTCTCTGCCCGCTGCTGTTGCTGCTGTTGCTGCTGCTGTTGCTGCTGCTGTTGCTGCTGCTGTTGTAGATAACGTTTCAAGATGACCACGGCGGATTGTCGTCGCCGCTGCTTGCCTGTCGCCTGAACGCGTGGAAGAAGGTTGCCGTTCAGCGAGGAGACGGCATTTTCTGTCTTGACGCGGAACAAGGTACAACGTCACTCTTGGTTTCCTGTCTCGCGTGTCTCTGTCTCCTGTGCAGCGTCTCCACCTTCTCTTCTTCTCCTCCGTCTCCTTCTCTGCCGCTGCTGCTGCTCCATCTCGTGGACTGCTGCTGCTGCTCCTCTGCTGTGCCAACTGCCTCTGCTGCTGCTGCAGGAAGGGGCCTGCTGCGTTTCCTCCGCGTGCCGCTGACTTCCCTGCTGCAGCTCCTGCTGCGCCTACTGCGGGTTTCCTCCTGCTGCTGCTGGTCGGACTGCTGCATTTCCTGCAACAGCTGTTGCCGCACGTTTCCTGCAGCTGCTGCTCCTGTTGCTGCGCCGTTCCTCCTCCTCCTGCTGCCGTTCCTGCGCCCGTCCAGCTGCTGCTGCTGTTGCTCGGACGGCTGCATTTCTTCCTGCTGCTCTTGATGTCGTGGCTGCGTGTCCTCCTGCTGATGCTCCTTTCTTGCCGCCGCTGCTGCTGGTTTGTCTTCTGCTGCTGTGACGCGCGTGCTGTTGTTGCTGCCGTTGCTGCTTCCAGCGCCCGCTGCAGTTCTGCTGTTGGTAGTACTCAAGTCTGTTGCGCTTTCCGCTGCTGCTGCTGCTCCTCTCGCTGCTGCTGTTCTTCACTCGATCGTTACAGCTGCTAGGCATGATGCTGCTGCTGCCCGAAAATGTACAGCTGCCGATGCTGCTGTTCGGTTGTCCGGATGCTGCTGTTGCTGCTGCTGCTACTAGTCCCTCTCGGTCCACTACTGTTCCAGATTTGCAGCGCCCATGGTGCAGCAGCACCTTGAGCTGCTGCGTAGTAGTGGTAGTAGTAATAGTAGTAGTAGTAGTAATTGTTTCTCTTTTTTTTTCTGCTGCTTGTGGAGCAGGTGTGTTCCTCGTGTTGGCTGCTGCGTACTTCGCTGCTGCTGTTGCTGCGGTCTCTGCTGCTGCTGCTGGGTCCTCTACCGCTGCTGCTGCTGCTGGCGACGTCTGCTGCTGCTGTTGCTAGAAGGCATCCGTGCCCTGTGCGCCGGACCGCCGTCGACGTCCTCTCCTCTGCCCAACGCAGCCACACCTTCTTATATACATCTGTGTCTCCGTTTCTACGCAGTGGGCATGCAAGACGTATATATTTGAGCAGGGCGTGAAACATCCCTCTATTTAGGTATCTCTATCTCCACGTGTATGTGATTAGGAGGTGGATATCGTCCTTCTTAGATATCTCCGTCTTCTACCTCCCTCTGTGTCTCTCCCTTTGCAAGTCTGTGTCTGTGCAGCTTTGTATGTGTGCGTCTTTCTGCGCGTGCCTGCACAAGCCCCCGTCTCGTCTCGGCTTCTCTGGTGAGAGAGACGGGGACTCCGCACCCGCGTATTTGTTCGGGCCGGCCCTTGCATGCGCACGAATTTCTGCTTTTTCGATTGTGCGGGCCTTTGCAGGACGGCTGTGGGCAGTGCCTTGCGACGAAGAGGAGAGCCACACAATGCTGGCCACGTATAAACATTACCTCGTCGCCGTCGCGCAGGAGAAAGTCGACGGGCCTCCTCCGCCGCTCCCTGCTGCTGCTGCTGCCCACCGGCTTTCCTCTTCTGCTTTGGCGGGGCCTGCAGAGCGGCCTGCAGCAGCAGCAGCAGCCGGGAGGCAGCAGCACCACTCGCACGTTGGCAGCAGCACGCCCCCACCGCGTCGTGTGCAGCAGGTATGCGTCCCCCCCATTTTCTCTCCGCTTCTCTTCGTCCTTTCCATTTCTCTCTTCTCTCGCCTTCTTCTTCGAGATGTTCGTTTTTCTCTCGGTGCCCCCAGGCATCTCTTCCGCTGTGATCATGTACGCCAAGGCGCCCATCCATATATAATTATATATGTATGACTTCGTCGAGCTCTGCATATATATGTGTATGTTAACAGATGCATACATATATATATATGCACGTGTAGATCTGCATATGTGTATGCGTCTATTAGGACGTGTAAATATTCATATACATCTATATATGTATATATATAAGTTCGTGTAGATCTGTATATATATGTATATATACGCGTCTGTTAGTGCGCCTAGATATATATATATATATATATATTACTACGTGAATTTCTGTACATAGAATTTCTGCATATACATGTATACGTCTGTTAGGACGTGTATATATATATATAGGATATGGATTTCTGTATATGTGTATATATATACACATATGTATACGTCTCTTAGTACGTATGTATTATATATATGTATGTATATATATATTAGTACGTGGGTTTCTGTATAGACATATGTATCTCTGCTAGCACTTGCATATGTGTAGTACGTGGATTTCTGTCTGTATATATGTATATATATATATGTGTCTATTATTACGTTGTATGTATATATATACATATCTATCTATATATATATATATGTAACAGTACGTGAATTTCTGTATATGTAACGAAAAAAATATATACATATATATATACACGTCTCTTAGTACTTGTGTGATATTAATACGCGGATTTTCTGTATATGTATATACATACATATATATATATATATATATGTCTCTACGTCTCTTAGTACGTGTATA
>KL647308.1:1492041-1509908 GCA_000727475.1 Sarcocystis neurona
GAGAAAGAGAGAGTAAAAGAGAGACAAAAACAGGAAACACAGACACGAGGGGGACGCGGGGGGGCTGCAGGTAGTAGAGAGGGCTTCTGCATGCATGCACGGACACCTTCGTACATGCACGCGCACTGCATGCACGGAAAGATTGAGCACTATGCGCGGCAGGTCAATCTCCGTCAACTCCACCGTGCACCTGCTGCTGCCGTTGCATGCGCGTGCTGCTGCCGTTGCATGCGCGTGCTGCTGCGGTCGCTAGCACTTGCTGCAGCAGTTGCATGCACTTGCTGCTGTGACTGCATGCACTTGCTGCTGCCGTTGCATGCGCTTGCTGCCCCTGTTGTGTGCATGTGTGTGTGTGGATTGTCGCTGCTTCTCCTCGCCCACCGCCGTTCTTCTGTAAATCTGCTCTTGCGCTGCTTCTTCAATTTTTCTACACACAAGTACACATACGTCTGTGCCCAGGCAGATTATACATGTGCGAGTGTCGTTTGTAGGTGAAGGAGGAGAAGGTGGAAAAACGGCAAAGACCGACTTGCTGCCGCGGCTGCTGACTTCTTCCTCGTGCTGTTTGTTTCCTGCGTCTTTCCCACCTCCGCGTAGGATACATGCAGCTAGCTGGAAGCATTGCGGCACGCCAGGGGCTCCACGACGAGGTCGTCGCGATCCTCCTCGACGACTACTCGTAAGTGACGTGTCGCTCCGGCTGTCGCATGTGCTGCTGGTGTTGCATGCGCCCGTCGCCGCTGTTGCGTGCACTTGCTGCTGCTGTTGCATGCAACTGCAGCTGCTCAGTTAGCTGCTTTGAGGGTCAGCGAGTCAACAGCTACTTTGTCACTTCTGCGTGGTTGCAGCACCGCATGCATGCGGCTGCGCTTTCCGTCGTGGCTGGGTGTACTCGCGTGCATTTCTCACGCTCCAAGGCCTGCGTACGGCTGCATCTGCGAATTCTCTCTATCCCGTGCATGCGCATGCAATTTGCAGCAGCAGCATGCCTCTCTCTTCTTCACAAGCACGGATCCCCCAGCGTTGGGTTCGCAGACGCCTCGTGGGTCTGAACAACTCGCGCTGTCTCCGCCGTCTTGTGGCTCATTTCTCTTTCTGTCTCTCTCTATCGCATGACGAGGTGTACGTACACCTACACGTACCCCTGAAGAGGTGCACATCCACCGACACGTAACACTCAACGGGTTGTACATACAGGTGCACGGTATACGTGAAGCGGTGTAATGTGAAGCGGTGTACATACACCTGCACAGTACATGTGAATGGCAGTCCGTACTTTTTCAGCACATGACACATGAAGAGGTGTACGTACACCTCCACGGTGTACGTGAAGATTTGCCCCTACGCGTGCGCACTACATCACGGTATACACAAGTCCACATGAAGAGGTGCACATACACGTGCACGGTACACGTGAATATGAGGTGTACGTACACCCGCACGACACACACGACGAGTTGTACGTACAACTTGCACGCGAAGACGTGTCTCCACACCTGCACACTACGCAGGAGGTGTACACACACCGGCACGATACTCCTGAGGAGGTGTACATACACTTGCACGATGTGTTTGAAGAGCTGTACATACAACTGCACTGTGCAGTGGTGTCTCTACACGTTACGCGTGCAGGGGTGTACACCTGCAGATTCGCCACGCAGAGGTGTCTCTACACCTGCACGGTACGCATGAAGACGAGGTGTACATACACCAGCACGACACACCTAAAGAGGTGTACATACACCACACGTCGTCCTCCCTCGGGTGGTGAAATCCGCTGCCTGCACCCTCTTCCTATGACGCATTTGCAGCTGCTTGTGGCTTTCTCTCTCTGTGTGGAGCGCGTGGGCAAGCTTCTCCCTCGATGCCTTGCCCGAGGTCGTTTCTGTCTTGCATGCGTTGCGATGTAACTGCTTTCGTTGCTTCTGGATCCGCTGCTGTTCCTGCGGCCGGTCTCTCTGTGTGTGTGGGCGCTGCATTTACTACTGTACGCGCTGCTGCTGACCTGCGACCGGCACTTCCACCTCGCCGTTCGAGGAATTGCGTGCCTCTGCTCATATCGTTCTGCTCCTCCTTTGTTCTCTTCTGAATTTCCCTCTTTTTGGTTGCCTCTGCTGCTCTCCTTTTGGGTGCCTCTCTCCTGCGCGTGCGTGTGTGTGCATGCGGGGGTTCCCCACCTCGTAGTGAGAGAGCCGCTCTCGTGCGGCCCCCTACTTCTGCATGCGTGGAAAATTTAGAAAGGAAGAGGCGTAGTTTTTGCCGAGTCGTGAACAGGAAAATGAAGAAGGAAAACGACTGCGGCCCAGCGTGCCGTGTCAAACTTGGCGCATGCATTTTCGCTGCCACAGATGGTTTGTGCCCTCCATGCGCTTCTTCCGCCGAATTGCGCAGTCGGGCGCATGCACTTCTTCTAGCGCCCCCCCACCGCATGCATCTCTACCTTGGTATATCGCTTCTTCACGCATATGCCCAAGTGGTTGTGCCTACCGATATTTCTTTCAGTACCAGAGGCTTCTCTCCTCGCCCGCCCATGCTGCTCTCATCCGCACGCTGCAAAGCGTCAACCACACCGGGAAACGTATGCATGTATACATATATACATATATATGTGTATACAGGTATGCACACAGATGTATGTATACACGTATATATGTGTATATATATACATATACATATGTGTGCACACAGACGCATGCATACACACACATATGTGTATATATGTATGTGTGCACCTAGGTGTATGTATACACATATATATGTGTGTGTATCTGTATATATGTATATATATATATGTATGCACGCATATGTATGTATACATATATATATATATATATATATATATTGGTTGATGTACACAGAGATATCTGCATGAGTACGGTATGTGTAGAGGGAGTAGTAGGGATGTAGGTACACATAAAGAGGAAAACGAGGGGAGGTGGGCGGGATGGTAGGAGGTAGGGGGACAGTAGTGTATACACAGAAACATATATGTATGTATGTGGACAGAGGAGTGTGGACTCAATACGTATAAATTTGCGTGTATGTTTGCGCGCGCCTGTGCATCAGTGTGTAGCAGATTTTTTTCTCAGAGTGCATGCACGGTGGCATGCAGATGTTTACGTACATATATTGGTGAGGAGTGTTGCTGCAGAGACTTCGACGGGGCGATGAATTACATCAAGGGACTGGACACGCCTGCTGCATGCGCGCTGCTGCTGGCGCACGGTCACGTGCTGCTCTGCCATAAACCGAAGGAGGCGCTGCAGCTCATCAAACTGCTGGTCGAACAGTACCGCGTCAAGTAAGAAGAGCAGAAAAGGAAGCGAAGAAGGGAAGGAAGAACCGGAAGAAGAGAAGGTTCTCGAGTTTACTGGAACTTCTCTGCGTGGTACTCGTCTTCGAAGCGGGAAGTCCAAGCGAAGAACACAGAGAGCAACAGAAAGGAGGAGATCGAAACAGCAAGAAGGGGAAGACAGGGAAGGGAAGTGGAAGAAACAGACAGGAGGAGGACGCCGCTTGCGTGAGGAGGGCCCCGCGTCTCGTTTCTCTGTCCTCCGCTGTGCGTGCAGCTCTCTCTTTCTGTTTGCTTCTCCACTTCTCCCTTTCTCTGCGTCTCTCCCTCTGTCTCGCCGTCTCCCCTTCTGTCTCCCTGTCTCCCTTTCTCTTCCTGTCTCCATCTCTCTGTGTCTCTGCCCCTGTCTCCCCGTCTCCCTCTTTCCGTGTCCCCATCTCTCTGTCTCCCCGTCTCCTTCCTGTCTCCCGTCTCTCTTTCTGTCTCTCCCCGTCTCTCCCTCTCTCTTGGTGTCTCCACCTCTCTATCTCTCTGCCTCTCTCTCCCCGTCTCCCTTCCTGTCTCCCCGTCTCCCTTCGTGTCTCCCCGTCTCCCTCTCTCTTCGTGTCGCTATCTCTCCGTCGTCCCTCTGTCTCGCTGCCTCTGTCTCCATCTCTCCATCTCTCCGTCTCTCCGTCTCTCTCTCTTCGTGTCTCCATCTCCCTCTCTCTCTCCGTCTCCCCGCCTCTGTCTCCCCGTCTCCCTTCCCGTCTCGCTGTCTCTCTTCCTGTCTCTCCGTGTCTCCCTCTCTGTCTCTCTGCTTCTGTCTCCCTGCTGCCTCCCCTTCTGTCTCCCCGTCTCCCTCTCTCTTGGCGTCTCCATCCCTCTATCGTTCCCCTTGTCTTCGTGTCTCCGTTTCCCCGTCTCCCTGTTTCCCCGTCTCTCTCCCTTCGTGTCTCCATCTCTCTGTCTCTCCCTCTGTTTCTCTGCCCCGTCTCCGTGTCTCTCTTTGTGTCTCCCCGTCTCTCCCTCTTTCTCTCTGTCTCTCTTCCTGTGTCTCTCTGTGTGTCTCTCGCTTTCTCTTCTTCTTCTGTCTCTTTGCTTCTATCCCGCGGTTTCTGTGTATATCTGCTAACGCATGCAGGGTAGTGTGCTGGTGATCGTAGCTGTACGAGTGTATACGCAAGCGAAGAGAGAGAGAGAGAGACAGCGAGAAAAGGTGCTCCTACATTGTCTGAGGGGCCGGAGCGGATCTCCTTTTTTGGATGCGTCAATGCCTCTATATGACGCACACGGAGCATCACTACCTTTCTCTCGTTCTCTCTGTCTCTGCCTCACCGAGCTTTATATATGAGGCACATGCAGCAGTATTCCGGTCCTCCCTTTTCCTCTCTCTCCGTGTCTCTCTCTCTGTGTATCTGTTGCTGCATGTGGGCATATGTGTGCGCACGTATGTGTGTCTGTCCTCATACAGGTACACATAGATCTATAGGACGTATATAGGTGTGTATATTTGTATATATATAAAGTGATAGAGAAGGAGAGAGAGGATAAGCAATGGGCTGCAGCATTTTTGTTGGTTTCCTGGAGAAGAGAGAGAGAGACATGGTAGGTAGTAGAGAGAGACAGATATTCCTGCCTGCACATGCCTTTCTCTTTGGCGGGAAGCCTGTGGGCGGGACTCATTTTTGCTGCTGTTGCGGTGTGGGGCGGATGCAGCGCGGACGTCTTCGTGCCGCTGTTTCTCGACCTGGAGCCGCTGCTGCTTTACTTCCTCTCTTCTCTGCTCTTCTCTGCTTCAGTAGCAGAAGAGCTGCTGCTGCTGCTGCAGCGGCTGCTTCTCTCTGCCCCTGCAGCAGCAGCAGAAGCAGCAGCAGCAGACGGAGGTCCAGACGCGGAAGAGGAAGCGAGCGCAAAGAAGCAACGGCACCAGCAGCTGCGACAACATCGCCTCGCGCAGGCCCGTCTCGACATTGCCGCTTCCTCCTTGTCCCCCACCTCTTCCACGTCGCCTGTGTCCGCTGCGAAGCGGCAGCAGCAGATGCAGCAGACTCCCGCGCTGGAGTCGCTGAGGCTGCTGCTGCTCGCTGATGCTGCTGCTGACGCACGACCCGCAGCAGCTACGACTTCCGCGGCAACGGCTCTGCTGCAGGAACCGGCAGATTCTGCTGCAGCTGCCTCTTCTTCTTCGTCTTCTTCGTCTTCTCCGTCTTCTCCTTTTTATGGAAAGATTTCCTTTCTCACATGTCTCGAACTTCTTCTGCGTGAGGAGCAGCCGTTCCTTGCCCTCGTCGCACACGAACGCTTCACAAGCAACACTTCCCATATATTGATCTTCGTCTATCTGTCTCCGTCTGTCTCCCTATTTATCTATATGTCTGTATTTATATATATCCACCCACGTATCTGCATATATCTCTGTACACCCATACACATATATATACTTCTCTCTGTAGCCTCTGTGTATGTGTATGTCTATACGTATCGCTGATCTACTTACTCGTATATATACATATATACGTATTTATATATATATGCGCACGGATGTATGGATATACATATTTGTATATACGTAAAATAGATATATACATATATGTACACATATATAAACATACATATATTTATATATATATATATATATGTATGTGTATACGTTGTGTCTGTATATATATATATATATGTATATATGTACGTACGCATATAAATGTATGTATGTATATATATGCAATGTGTAGTGTATATATATATATATATGGTTACATGTTCTGCGTTGGTGCATGCGGAGGTTCTACCTGTGGAGGTCGCATGCCTGGTGGCGGTGTCTCACTTCAAAAGAGAGGCGGCATTCGATGCCGCGTGCGTGGAGCTTCTGTACGTGCGACACATATAAATATATATGAATTTCGAGGGAATCGCATATACACTTACTGGCGCAATATACAGAAACTGAAGAAGAAAAAAAGAGAACAGAAGGGGAGACAGAGGGGCGCAAGACAGAAATAGAGAGAACTCGAAGAAACTGGTCGGCTGCAGGCACGGGACGGGGCACGTGACATCCCAGCAGAATAGGAGGGATTCTGTCCAGACTCTCTGCCTACAAATAGAGAGAAAAATTTCCAATGTTCAGCCGAGCCTGCATGCGCAAGCAGCGGAGGCAGCTGTTCTTCTCTCGCTTTCTTCATCTCAAGGCGTCGTCCGACTTCTCCCTCTTCTGCTTCCGCTGCTCCTCCGGTGTTGCTGCTCCTCGACTACTATAAGGCTGCTGCTGCTCTAGTACTGCTGCTGCTGTAGTATTGCTGCTGCTGTAGTGCTGCTGCTGCTGTAGTGCTGCTGCTGCCGTAGTGCTGCTGCTGCTGTAGTGCTGCTCCTGCTGCTCTTGCGCTTCCCGCTGCTGCTGCTGCTATCCCCCAAGCGGTGTGCAGCAGTTTTTCTTGTCGCTACTTTCTCTTAAACATCTACTTCCCTATTTATTTATTAAGGCCCCTCTACACCCAGACACACGCATGCATATATATATATATATATATGTATACGTACACGTGTACAAGGATATCCGTTTATATATATATATATATACGTTTACAAATCTAGGTAAAGATATATACATATCTGTGCACGCAGGCGTGCATATCTATATGTATACATATACGTGTATACATATATATATATATACACGTACACAAATATAGGTAAACATATATACATATCTATGCATATATATATATGTATATACGTATATACAAATATAGATGAATATATAGACCTGTCCATACACACACATATGAATACACATATATATATATATATATATATACACGTAACATACGCATATACTTGTATACATACCTATGTGCGCACACGTGTATATATGTACAGATTTACGAAGAGACACACACACACATATATACGAGTACGTGGAAGTTGCAGCGCATGTGTGTCTACGAATGTCTCTCTCCGTAAGGTAGACGGAGATTTGCCGGTACGCTGCAGAATTTGTGAGGCGGGATTTCCTTCCTTCTGAAATTCGCTCAGGCTTCTACCGCAAGGCGCGGGGGGCAAGCGTTTCTTCCCCTGCGGCCGAGAGAAGAGAGCGGCCACAGCAGCCGCAAGAGGACAGAAGCAGCAGCAGCAACAGCAGCAGCGGAGAAGAAGACGTAGGAGGAGGAACGGGAGACGTCGCAGCAGCAGCAGTCGCAACAGCAGAAGAACGCGGGGGACGGAGAAGAAGAGGCAGCAGCAGAATGTGCGACGCCGCAGAAGGAGAAGGAGAGAGAGGAGAAGCAGCAGCAGCGTTCGCTCGCCTCGCCATGCGGGCCCTGCGTGAACACCCGATGGTACGTCTGTGTATTTCAACGTGCTGTCATTTCGTTCACATTTATGTACAAAAACGATTCTCCCTGTCTCCGTCTGTCTCCGTGTCTCCGTCTGTCTCCGTGTCTCCCTATCTCCGTGGTACATAAATGCAGACAGCGGTGACACGGGGAGAAAGTGAGGAAGTTTGGAACGGCTAACCAGCTCCGGAAACAAACTAAGATGTATACGTACATATATATGTACGTAAGAAGCATGTACCCAATATACACAAATATATGTGTAGATGTGGCTAGATAAGTCTGCATGCGGATGTGTGGAGGAAGATTCATAGAAGGGCTCCTGCTGTTGGTAGGAGGAAAGACAGAGAGACTAAGCGGGGAGACACAAGAGAAAATCACACACTGAGACAGAGACAGATAGAGAAGAACATGCAGAATTTATTTATATGTGTGTATACGGGGAGATTCGGCAGGGGGACGCGGAAGAGAGACAGCAGGGAGACAGCAGGGAGACACGCGTGTGTTCAGCGCAGAGAGGCGGAGAAGACCGACCAGGCAGCTTCGTGCTGCTGCTGTCTCTGTATGTCTCTCGTTTTTATGGATTTCCACGTTTTCCCGGCTGCTGCTGCTGCTGCCCCGCCGACGCCACTCTTCCCCTCCCCACCAAAAACATTTCAACAGAAACGGAGAGAAAGTCTACCCTCCCCTTCCTTTGCCCCCAGAGCATGCACATATACGGCGTATATATATGTATAAAGAGAGGCAACACGTACATGGAGAAATAGACAGAATATAGAGTACACAGTCATTGTCGAAGCCTACTCACATGTACATATATATATATACAGGCATATAAAGAGGTGCCCACATATATGTGTACATAGATATATACAAATATGTATATGTGAAGAGAAAAAATTTTGATCGAGTAAAAGGCTGCACACTCAGGGTCGAAGCCTTCACCGGAGAAAAAGAAATATATACATATAAATAAGTGCATACTTACATACATATACATATATATATGTATACATGCATACACCTATACGTATGAGTATATATATGTATGTACTAAAAAAAGAGCCCATCTACATATATGTATATATACGTGTGTATATGTATGTGTATATAGAACGTGACGAACTACACATATATATATATATATATGTATATCAAAAAGGTGCGCCTTCACACATATATGTATGTCTACATATACAGCGTGTATATATACATGAAGGAAGAAGAAACTGTCGATGAAAAAGAAGAAGAAGAGGCAAGTAGGGTGGAACCTTGCTGCATGTACAGAGAGGCACACGTACATATGCAGGTAGATTGATATACGTCCGTGTTTCCCCCCACGTTTGCATGTGTGTGGCTCGATGGAGATATACTGCAGTTTGCTGCTGCTGCTGCTATTCCCCTCCTAACGGCGTCTCTTCGTTCTTCGATTTCGTGCGTCTCTTCGGTGTGTCTGTCCTGCCCGATTTTTGTGTCTCGTCTCCCGCGCTTTTGTGAAGAGGCGACTGACCTGCTGCTGCGCGAGACATGCAGAGGGAGACGTCTGTCCTTCTGCGAGACGAAGAGGGGGAGACGAACGCGAAGAGAAAATAACAGATGCAAACAAAGAAATACAAAAAAGAAAAAGAAATACAAAAAAGAAAAAGAAATAGAAAGAAGGGGATCGAAAAGAAGAGATCGAAAGGAGGAGATACAAACAAAGAGATAAAAAAAAGAATAGAGAAAGTGCCAGCGATATACATACACATATATATGCATATATGTATATATATATATATGTAGAGAGTGAGAAAAGGAGACAAAGTGGAAGGGATAGGAACGCATAGAGAAAGGAATAGAAAGGAGGAAGAGATCGAAAGGAGGAAGAGATAGAGGGAGAAGCGAGGGAGGTATTTCCTGCGTTATTCCCGGGCGTTACGTGGACGTTTTTTTGACTCGTGTGGTCCTCGGTGGTGGACACGCCCGCCTTCTGCGCGTCCGTTTCTTCTCTCATTTTCCACCTCCTCTTCCTGGCAGTTTTTTCATCCGTCAATCCTCGTCTCTCCCCACATTCTCCATCCCCGTGCATGCGATTTCTTCCTCTGTGACTTTCTATATATATACACATATATGTATATGTATTTGCACACGCACACATATATGTATGTTGCATGCGATTTACTCGCGTTTTTTGTGGATCTGCGTGAGTGTCCACCTCTTCTTTTTCTTCGTGTTCCTCTTCTTCGTCTTCCCCTTCTTGCTGTCCCTCTTTTTCGTGTTCCTCTTCTGCTGTTCTCTTCTGCCGCCTTCCCCGGCTGACCCTGTCATTTCTTCTCTCTCTGTCTGTGTACGTGTGTCTGCTGCATGCGTTTCGCGTGCGTTTCTCGTGAATCTGCGTGAGTGTTTGCTTCCGTTTCCTTCTGTTTATCGCACTCCCTTTTCCTCCCGTCGTTTCGTCCTTTCTTCTTTCCTCGCGTCAGAGTGAAGAGGAGCTGTTCGGCGCAACCGTCCTCTGTACGTTGTACGACTTCTCCGAGGGACAGCTGTTCGCATGCGAACAGAGACGTGATTTTCAGCTGCCGCTGAGCTGCTGGACGTCTTCAGCGAAACTGCCACAAATTTTCTCTCTTTGCTGCTCCCACGCTTCCACGTCCCCCGCCGTGTGGCTCCAGGCCCTCGCCTTCTTCGCAACGTAAGGCAGGCACCGCCGCGGGGCGCCACGGCAGAAGGTGCGGACGAAGAAGTTCTGCAGAAAAAACGGCGACAGACAGAGAAAAAGAGAAGAGAGAATGGGAGAAAAGAGAGGGGAAAGTGGGGGAAGAAAGGGACAGAGGGGAGAGCAGCAGAGGGAAGGAAGGGACAGAGGAGAGAGGAGGGCAATGGGTTGAGCGAGGAGCAGCAGCAGGGCAGTAGAGTGCAGGAAGGCAAGCAGCAGCAGCAGTGTTTATGGTCAGAGAGGCAAAGCGAGGAGCAGCAGGAGTCAGCAGCAGGATTCAGCAGCAGCAACAGCAGCAACGGCAGCAAGGCAAACAGAGCAACAGCAGCAGCAGCAGTGCGACAGAGAAGAAGAGGGGTAGCAGGCGCAGGCAGGGCAGAACGAGTCAGCAGCAGGTCCGAAAGCAACAAGGACTGACAAGGGTCAGATGCAGCAACAGCAGCAGCAGAAGCAGCAAGACAGAAAAAAGCAGCAGAGCTTGCAAAAAAGCCGCGCGGCGGCAAAAAGAGAAGCCCAACACATACAGCTGCAGCGGCAGCAGCACCAGCACGAGGGAAGGGCGGGGAATGGAGGAAGCAGCAAAGACGCAGGCGGAAGCAACTGCAGCAGATGAAGGAGAAGAAGAAGAGACAGGAAGCAACAACAACAGACAGCAGCAGGAGAAGGACATCGCGGAAACGACCCAAAGACGCAGCACAGTAGCCGTGCGGCCCTTGCAAATGTTCTGCTGCTGCTGCAGTCGTTCGTCTGCTACGTGCTGCTCCTTGGCGGCGCGTGTTGGGCGCGGAAGGTACAGCAGCAGCAGGAGCAGGAGGAACAGCAGCAGGAGCAGGAGGAACAGCAGCAGGAGCAGGAGGAACAGCAGCAGGAGCAGGAGGAACAGCAGCAGGAGCAACAGCAACAACATCAACACCAACAGCAGCAACAACAGCAGCAGAGGGACAGAAACAGCAGACGTAGAGCCGGGGAATGCAGCAACACCAGCCGAGCACTGCAATGCAACGATGCCTCGTTCAACCAGATGCACTTCATAGTCAGACGCCATATACGTGCGTATATATATAGATATATTTATATATATATGTGTGTGTATCTCTATATCTATCTAGTACGGATAAAGAGAGAGAGAGAGGTCTGCGTGGAGAAGAGAATGTGTATGAAGCTAAACAGGCCGTATAGTCAATAATTTCGTATGTATATCTATATGTGTATAGAGAGGGACAAAGGGAGGAAGTCTGCGTAAAGAGAGAAGTATTTATAAAGCTACTGAAACTTCCAGGGGTGGTTACATGAGAGAAGAGAAGTGACGGCCGTACGCGTGTTTCTGCGTATATATATATGTGTGCGTGTGTGCGTTTGCATGCGTATATATTCATACCTGTCCATATAAATCTATCTGTAGACACATGTGTATTTCTCTCCGTCTCTCTCTCTCTATATATATATATGTATGTGTGTGTGTGTGTACATATATATACAAGTGCATGAGCATATATATGTCTGTGGATATATATTTAATTTATTAGAGAAGCGTGTATTTCTCTGTCTTTGTCTCTGTCTGTGTCTCCCTGTCTCTCTATCTCTCTGTCTCTATATATATACGCTGTACGTACATATACAAATGCATGAACATGTATATGTTTATGGTTGTATATATTTATTAGATAGAGAGGTCCATTTCTCTTTTTCTCTCCGTGTCTCCGTCTCTCCGTGTCTCTGTCTCTGTATCTATACACGCTGCATATACATATACGAATGCGTAGCGGCATATATAGAGAGAAAGAGATGTATGGACATATATTCGTATATATGAGTGTGTGTATTAAATTTATTGAATATAGAGAGAAGCATCCACCTTCGCTGGGTTTGCTGCGTGTGGACGACTGCTGGCGGTGGCTGCAGGCAACCGGGGAAGGAGGTCGTTATACGCGAAGTTCTCTCGCGAATGGAAGTAAATCGACTCCTGCTGCTGATGAAAGTGCCTCGATCAGCAGCAGCTCCCTCCTTTCCGTCTGCTGCTTGCAAATCTCCCTTCCACTTTCTTCTCTACATTAATGGACGAACACACCTATATGTGGATCCCCTCACATGAACGTGCACACATGTATATCATCCGTACGACCAAGCACAGGCGGTCCACACCTGCCGAAAAGTGAAGCCTTTCCGTCTTCTTCGTCTTTCTTTCCTCTTCTTCTGTTCTGTATTTACATTCTTATGTGTAGTAGATCTTTCTTTGTCCATACATCTGTACATGCAGTACGGAAGGAGTCGTCTTCTCATCTTCTCGACCTAGCTGCTGCTGCTGCTGCCTAAATATTTCGAGACGCATGCGTGCAACAACCGCCCTCAAGCGTCTCCTCCTCTGCGTCTCTTCATCTCTCGCGCTACCCAAATTTTAATCTGCAAAGGTACACATGGACATACATATCCACGTCTCCTTCTCGTCCTCTCTTCTCTTTTCTTCCCTCGCCCTCTCTTCATTCATATATATATGCATGCGTGAACGATCATCTATATCTATCTACTTTCCTATACATATCTATATATCTATATCAATCTATCCATATGTATATCCATCTATATCTATATCTGTCTACCTATATATCAATTTATCCATGTCTACATCTATCTATATCTATCTATCTATGTCTATCTATCTATGTCTATCTATCCATATATATATATATGTCTATCTCTATATCTATCCATCTATATCTCCCTATATATACATGTATCTATCTATACGTATATATATATATATATCTACCTATATCTATCCATATATTTATATATCTATATCAATCTATCTATAGCTATCTATATATGTATATATATGTATATGCAGATGGTCGTAGGGAGAGACGCATGTAGACGAGAGTGAGACTGAACCAGCACGGTAGGGATCGAGGCCTCTTTGTACACCTGCAACTATATACATATATATACATACAGATATTCCTATACATATACATATATGTACATATACGTGGACACATACTTGTGTGGGCTGCTTATTTTGTATAGATGTATACTTGTTTATTTGTTCGTGAATATACATATATATATAGGTAGATATCTTCATGTGTGCGCAGACACGTAGGTGCTTGTCTATACGTACATATAAGTATATATCTTCCTCTCTTTCTTCCGCTCTCTATATATATGTATATATTTGTATATGTATACATGTATAAATACACATATAAAGACGCCTCCGTACATATCAATAGGAGTATATACGCATACCTGGACATACACACGTCTATGAATATACATGTAAATATACATATATGTATACAGAAATACGTCAATATATACCACCTATATATACAGATAAATGTACCCTCTACATCTCTGTATATATGTGTATGAACGTACTTCTGCACACCCATACACAAATATACATATGCATGTATATTTCCACACATACATGTACATATACATATATTTTTCTTCCTCTATCTCTCTTTCTCTCTATATGTATGAACATAAATATATATGTGTATGTGTATTCATCTTTCTTTCTCTATATATATTTATGTCAGTATGTACCCACCTACATATATATATGTGTGTCTCTCTTTTTCTGTGTCTCTTAATTCCTGTATGTACACATTTGTCTCGATCCATATATGTAAGGCAGTATATGTATGTCTCACCCTTTTTTTGTGTGAGTCGGTCTCCTCTCCCTGCCCACGGCTGGGTGTGTCTCCCCCCCCCTCGCTTCCTCTTCGTTTGTGTCTCCCTCGCCCTGGCCGTCTCTCTGTGTGTCTCTGCCCCTCTGTACGAGTCTGCGTGTATGTCTCCATATTTTTTACGCTCTTCCTCTCTTCCCTTCCTTTCTCCATCTTTTTCTTTTTCTTCACCTTCCTCTCTTTTCCTTCCGTTTTTCTTCTTGTCTGTTTTTCTCTCTGTCTCACTCACTGCACATGTCTGTATGTTTGTGTCTCGGTCCAGGTATGTCTAAATGTTGAGCTTCTCTGCCCGTGTGCCGCTGCCCAGCAGCACCAGTCTTCGCCTTTTCCGTTCACAGAAAGTAGAGGAACTGCGTGAGACCTCCAAACATCGAGACAAGACCCTCTCCTGCTTCTCTTCTCCATTCCTTGCGACACGTGTCAACATGTTATCTCTCCCACCCCCACACGTGCTTCGAACAGAGAAGACGAAGAAGACGACGAAGAAGGAATTTCCGCCTTTTCTTTGTTTTTTTTATTGAGAAAAAGACTTCTGTCCCCCTCTATCTCTCTGTCTCTCTATCTCTCTGTCTGTCTCCCCGTCTCCCCGTCTCCCCGTCTCCCTGTCTCCCTGTCTCTCCCTTTCCGTCCGTGTGTCTCTATCATTTTCTTCCAATTCGTCTTCGTATATGTGCGTCTCTTCCACCTGTTCATATCTGTCAGCAAAAACGGGAGCTCTTCTCTCCGCTTGTTGTCCTCAACGTTCTACGACAACGCGGCTCCACCGTCACCCTCGGCGCCATCAAGGTACCTTCTGCTGTTCTCTCATTCCGGCTCTCTTCTCTAACCCTTCCTCCGGCCCTCCTCTTCTTCTGCTGCTTCTCTATTCGGTCCTGCTCTTCTTCTGCTGCTTCTCTATTCGGTCCTCCTCTTCTTCTGCTGCTTCTCTATTCGGTCCTCCTCTTCTTCTGCTGCTTCTCTGTCCGGTCCTTTTCTTCTTCTGCTGCTTCTCTGTCCGGTCCTCCTCTTCTTCTGCTGCTTCTCTATTCGGTCCTGCTCTTCCTCCCCTGCTCGCTCCTCTTCTTCTCTCTTATTTGGTCCTCTTCTTCTTCTTCTTCTGCCCTTTCATTCGCCTTTTGTTCTTTTCCCTGGTCCCCTTCGTCCTTCTCGCTTCGATGCCTTTTCTTCTTTAATCGTTTTATACTCCCCTCTTTTTCTACGTCTTCTCCTCCCGGTCTTTCTCCGGTCTTTCCTCTGCTTCTCTGCGCCGTCTCTGTACCTTCTCCTCTTCGTTGCCTCGTTAAATACTTTTCGTCTGCTTTTTCTTCCTTTCTTGTCCCTCTTCCAGTTCTTCTACGATCTGATCGGCCTTCTTCCGTACTCTCTTTATGTATACCTCCCCTTTTCTCGTCGTCTGCTGTTCTGTCCTTCTCCTTCCCCGTCTTCTCCCCCTCCCTTTCGCCCCGCGTCTGCTGCGAAGGGAAGAGGGGGGGGGGTTTGACGTGTACAGCCCCCTTTCCTTATTTTCTTCTTCTCTGCTTTTCATCCTTCCTTCCCATCCTTTCCCCCCTGGTCCTCTTTTACGTCTTCGTCTTTGGCTTCCTTCTTTGCGTCCCCGACCGTCTCTTGCTGCTGCTTTTCTGTTGGTCGCTCCCCGCGCGGGGCTTCGCCTTCTCTTCTTCTTTTCTTGTGGCTTTTTCTCGAGTCGTTTTCGTCTCTTCTCTGCCCACCCGCCGTCTTTCTTTTCTCTTCTTTTGACAGGAATACTTTCTTCAGGCCTTCGAGAGACTCAACGCAGAGGTCGAAGCCTCGGCCTCCCGTCTCAGAGAAGACCAGGGAAGTATCAAAAAAATGGAGGGAGACATGCGTGCCCTGGCCTTCCACGGTAAATCTTAGCATCTGCTAAAGCGACCTTCTCTAGAAATCTCCGCGTAGTCTGGCCAAAACATCTAAGCGGATAGGAAAATATCCATGTGTACACACATATACATATATCCACATATATAGAGGTGTGGAGGTTATACACGCACACATACACAAGTTTATAGAGGGGGGGTATATGTGTCGTCGAATATACACAGAAACACTCTGAACACTAATACATATATATATCTTCTCAAGCTATATATCTATGTTTCGTCTATGTGTATATACATATGTGTACATTTCCTTTTGCATATTTTCATATTCTACGTATATAGAGAGAGACGCGTATATACATCATTCATTTCCATATATATATATGTATCGTTTATTTACTTATGTTTGTGTGCAGGTGGGTCGTCTGTGTATATATACGTATTGATATGTATATCACCTACTTATATATATATGTTTTCTGTATCCATATATACGTCTTTTCTGTCGACGCGCGTGTCTATGTTTCTTCTGCATAATGCATTTTCCACGTAAATTTGTGTATTTGCTACACATATGTAATACATATTTCTATCCTTGCTTTCCATGTATATGTAATATCTTCTCTATATACAGATATATATGTATGCAGCTTCTTTGATTGTAGGGTCGGTGGAAGGTGTTGTTTTTTGTGAGCCTGTGCACGTGAGAAAATGCGGCTGCAATACGTACCTTACGCATGTCTCATATTTTAACGGTGTATCTCCTCATATATATATCTATATATATATATATATGTATAGCTTCCAACCATGTATAAGTTCACAAGATTGTTTGCCATGTTTAGATAAATGAGACTCTATACATATATACATATGTATGCGACTATTTTCCTTGTCTACACGCATGTGAGTACACTCATATATATATATAGACATGCTGCTGTTCTCCACATCTACATATGTATGTGTACTAATATGTATACACATATATGCCTCCCTGTCTTATGGACACACCTGGATACATATATATATATATATATATGTCTACATATCTATATGTATGTATATATACATAGATTAAGTAGAATACATGTACATATGTTTCTTGCAGAGAGTTCTTTTTTATTCAGCAAGACACTCGGTACATATGTCTACGTTGATGTATGCGAAACGGGTGCACGCAGCAGTTGACTGGACTCGTTTCCTCTTCCATCCAGACTCCTCGCTTATAACGTAGATATCTTCAAAGTCAGCTACTCCACACATTTGTCTATACACATATATATATATATATACGTACGTGTAGATATATATGTGTATATATGTATATATGATTATGCGTACGCCTATATATATGTATATACAGATATATATGTAGCACCTGTATGTATGGGTGGATATTTGGGTTCTATACGTATGTCTCTACAAGTGTCTATACATGAGAATATATATATTTGTGTAAGCATGCGTGTAGCTGTATTGATGTATGTCTACGTGTGTGTCTACGTACACACATACATACATATATGTATAGAAATGGAAGAGTGGACATCAGAAGGCGTAGATTTGTGTGCGCGTGTGTGTGTATATAAGTGTATGTATACATATGGATTTACATAGAGATTTATTTGTTTTTGTCTGTCTGCGTACGTATGTTTGTATACACGTATATATACATGTATATATATATGTATAGATAGATATATATAGATTTGTATATGTATATATATGTATATATGTATTTGCAGGGGTGGTTATCAACTTGTGTCTGTCCGCGTATCTATATGTCTGTACGTATATATGTATAGAGATGTGTATACGTGCGCACATACATATATGTATATGGTGTTGAGGTGAGTTCGTGGGGATATGCTGTATTCATACATATATGTGTACGTGTATATGTGTTATCCTTAATCGGAGAACAGAGTGAAAAAGAATATATATATATATATACATGTGTATGCATATATATATATATATATGTGTATGTATGATGTAGAAGGCGGACGTGAACATATATATATATATATATAT
>KL647308.1:1510207-1627817 GCA_000727475.1 Sarcocystis neurona
ATATACATGTGTATGCATATATATATATATATATGTGTATGTATGATGTAGAAGGACGGACGTGAACATATATATATATATATATATATATATGAGTATGCTTGTGTATATTAATGTGCATGCTCAGACGGACTCTCGTTTGCTTACTATGTGCAGGGCGACTTTTCGATAAAAGCAGATGCGACAGCTGCGAACAGCCCCTAGAACTGCCGTCAGTTCATATTTCCTGCGGACATTCCTTTCACTTGTACTGCGTAGACGAGACAGCAGGGAAGGGGGAAGCAGCGTCGCCGCTGGTGTTGCTGCCTGGCGCAGCTGATGCCCTGCTCCTCGCAGGAGGAGGCGGGGCAGCAGACTACGCTGCAGCAACAGCAGCAAGTGGAGGTCCAGGCGTGCCGCGCTACTGCTGCCCTCTCTGCTCTCCTGAAGCTGAAGCCAAGCGGGTAACATTCCTCTCCTGTTGTTCTTGCACTCTCCACCCGTTATGTACAAACGAACGAATACACATTTGTACACAAATATATATATATATATATTTACGTAGGAAGAAACCGGTTCACTGGGTAGGTTCCGTGCCGCACAGGGAGCACGCGTGTCTGCAGCTGCCTATTATACACTCCTCGTAGATGTTGTCGGCTGGCAACAGCAGCAGCAGGGGGACTTTGAGAAGGAGTGACGCACGTTGCTGTGGAGTGACAGTCTTCACCACTTTGAACAAGCTTCATTCTCGTACTTGCGCTGCTTCAGCAGCAACAGAACAACAAGCTGCCGCACCTGTTGACGCCGTCGCCGCAGTCGCTGTTCTTGCAGCAGTAGCAGCAATAACGCTGCAACACCAGTAGTAACACCAGTAGAAACACCAGTAGTACCAGGAGAAGGGCGAGTCGTAGTACACTACTACAGCAGTATAGGAGTCGTAGTAGTAGCAGTAGTCATTTGAGTAATAGCAGTAGTAGTGGTCATAGTAGTAGTCGTCGTGGTCGTAGAAGTAGTGTATAAAGTGTGTTGTAGGAGTAGCGGTAGTAGCAGGAGTAGCTGTTGTAGTAGTGCTGGAGTAGTCGTAGTGGTGTTGATAGTAGTAGGAGTAGTAGTAGCAGTGATAACAATAGGAGTAGGATTACGACTAGTTCAGCAGTTGTAATAGCACTTATGGTGATATTGTGGAAGTCAGAGTAGTAATGTTGTAGTAGGGTAGGACTCATGTAGTAGTAGTAGTATTGTAGCAGTATTGTAGTAGTAATAATATTAGTAGTACGAGGAAGAGTAGGAGTTCTTCACTCGTTATAGTAGCACTAGTGGTAATATTCTTGTAGTGCACTAGTAGTAATATTGTAGTATCGCAGTTGTACTGTAGTAGTAGTAGTCGTATCAGGAGTAGTAGTGGTGATATTGTTGTGGTGGTAATAGTAATATTGTAGTATTGTAGTAGTAGTCGTATGTTAGTAGTAGTAGTTGTTGTTGTGGTAATATTGTTGTAGTGCACTAGTAGTAATGTCGTAGTATTGTCCTTGTTGTGTAGTAGTAGTAGTAGTCGTATTTTGGTAGTAGTGTTGTAGGAGAATTGCAGCAGTAGTCCCGACGCAGTAACGGTGGAAGAGGAGTGTGCTGGCAATGTGAAAACAGGGGGGGGACATGTACGGGGTCTGTCGAGAGGAGAGCCGAAGGAGATATAATATAGTTGTTAGAAAGAAGAAGACGCAGTTCGCTTCGTCTTGCACCGAAGGAAAAATGCGGCGAAGCAGGAAAAGAAGAAGAAAGAAAACGAGGAGAGGGAAGAGCAGCTCGTCGTTTGCTGTTCGATTCCAGGCTTCGTGATGTATTTTCTGTTGGCACCGCCGTGGGGATGTGCGAGGTATCTTGTTCGTCATGTGATAAAGTGCTGGTGAGATGAAACGTTTCTTTTTAGCTGATGACTTGTGGTAGGTTTTTCTCAGCTACAGCAGGAACAGGGGTAGAAACGGTGGACCGTAGAGAGACGAGTCCATTCGTGTGTACGGTGTATATACACTCTGGACACACTGATGTCCGTTTTTGAGGTGTGTGGAGATATGTTTTTGCGCGTAGACCTATGTGTCTTCTGTTCGCTTGTGTATATCTGCCCCCTACCTGCAAAACGTCGCAGTAGAAGTTGTAGTAGTAGTAGTAGTGGTAAAATAGTAATAGAGGTAGGAGTTATCGTTGTATGGTTTAGTTACAGTAGTGCAGGTAGTTACACTCGTAGTAATAGGAGTAGGAGTGATAGTAGTAGTAATAATAGTAGTAGTAGTAATCGTAGTAATAGCAGCAGTAGTCGTAGTAATAGTTGTAGTAGTATAAGTAGTAGTCGTAGAAGTGGCAGTAGTAGTAGTAGTGGCAGTAGTAGTAGTAGTAATGGTAACAGCAGTAGTAACAGCAGTAGAAACAGGCGTAGTAATAGTAGTAGTAGTGATAGTAGTAGTATTTGCAGTAATTGTAGTTGTTGTTGTAACTGCAGTAGTAATAGTAGTTGTAGTAATAATAGTTGTATTAGTCGTAGTGGAAGACGCAAGCCGGGACAACGCGTGTCGGCTTTACTCCTGCTGCTGCTCGTTTTCTCTGAGTATCTCTCCGCGTATTCATTCCTCTCTGCCTTTATATTTGAGCAGACCCCCGTGTTGCCTGTTGAAAACAAATTCGTGAAATTCACTTCCTCGCGAACGACGCTTCTGTGGACAAACAAGGCGGCTGAAGGCAGAGTCGCAAACGCAGAGCGTCGTTTGGGACAGGCTTCGCTACTGCAGGTGCCTGTGTGCTGGTAGAATGTATGTCTCGTTTATACGAGCGAAGAGATCTGGATATCTATGAAAGTTGTACGTGACTTCGGTGTGTATGTATATATGTGTGTGTGTATGGCGCAGTGCATTACAGCGGGGATACGGTTGGTTCTCGTTCGTTGGCCTACGTGTGAATGGGAGAGAATTTATCCTGTGTACTTATGTGGATGTATATATGTGTCTATCTCTCTCTCTGTGTGTGTGGATCCTCACGCATATACGTATATGCTAAGGACGTCGCTGCAGTATAACGGGCTTGTGTGAGCGGTGCTGCTTGTGTGTGGGATTCAGCTGCTGCTCGCGCAGCGTCAAGGGGAACGAGGGAACTGGGAGGACTTTTTTAAATTCCTGCGTGGCGCAGACGATGGGTTCTCTTTCATGGCCTCGTACTTTGGGAAGGAAATGTTTCTTCCAGAGGGAGACCAGGTAAGAGCCGTGTGAGCTGCGGATGTGTGCGGGTTTGTTAGCACGGCGCTGAGAAGAGCAGGAAAGAAAAGAAGAACAGGCGCACGTCTCCTGCGAGACTTAGCTGCTGCGTCATTTCGCCTGCTGAGAGAAACGCGCGCGCGTCTTTCTGGCTTCCTTATGTGTGCCGCGAGGCTGGCTAAAGCGTCACTGTGTACACGTCTTTACGTCCATACACCTGTCACACGTATGTGTATCGCAGAGTCGCGACTTCCCTTCGTACGATCGAGGAACGGTCATTTTTTGAACACGTAGCGCAGACAGAGACGCTTGATGCTGTGTCGCTCGAGTCTTGTCCCACAAACCTTCGCTTGCGCCCATCTTGCGAAAGACGGTTGTACGGCAGTCTGGAAGTGTGTGTGTGTGTGTGTGTGGAGGTGGAGGTGGGAAGAAGATGCAGGCGTGAGGCCCAGCTCACGAATGTGCCGTGTCGACATTGCAACAGTTGTGGGTCCACCTCGTTGTGTGTTTCACAGAGACAGAGGAGCTAGACCCACATGTAGTACAACTTTTTCAGCAGCCCTGCCTCACCTGCGTCTTCCGTGTTGTATGCCGACCTCTGCGTAATCATATATGCGTGCGTACGTGTATATCTGTGTAGAAATGCAGACAGAGGTGTGGCAGCAAGCGCCGGCACAGCCAGGGCGTGGACTCGGCGGACGAGTGTGTACAGGAAGATGCCTGCGTCTCTGCGTGTTGCGTTTGCCGGTAGAGTTTTGAAGCGCGAGCTGCGTTTGTTTCGGCTGCATTAGGCAACGTGTGCGGCCTACCGCTGCAGAGGAAGAAGCAGAAAAGTGGTACTCGCCCTGAACGGAAGGCACGCGTACAGGTCTTTCTTCACCGCTGCTTTCGTCGTGGAGTCTACTCGTAGTAAAACCCACCTGGGGTGTGTAACTGCTTCCGCGCCGAAGCCGCCATCCGCAGCTACGCGCCGCCGCATCTGGGCGATGGCTGAATAATTGAAAGAAGGTGTTTTGTGGTGCCTTGTGAGGAAGCTACGTAGCAGCACGGGTGGACTGGTAAAGCTCACGATCGCTTGTGCGGATTGTTTTCTGCACACAGGCACACAAACACGTCGATAAATTTGTGGCAGGATTCCTCTTGTGCAGTCGTCAAAGCGCGGTTGTCTTCTGCTGTGAATTATTGTTAGTCAAGGCTCTATTTTGCTGCGCTCTGCTTCTTCTACAGCTGCAACCGTCGTTCCCGAGCGCGCGCTTCCATGCACTTGCAGGGCTAGTCCCTCCTGAAGAAGCTAAATTCACCCGTCGTTCTTCACAGCTGCAGCAGCGCTTTGTCTCCGGTTTTCAACCGTACATTCGCAGCTCATATTTGCCGTCGCCGCAGAGTCTACGCGGCAGCGAGACGTCTCCTTCGTCCTCTTCTCCTTTTTCTTCTGCCGGCGAGGTGGGGCCGGGCCGCTTCCCCAACGCTACTGCAGCACTCTCACACAGTAGTAGTGCAGGCAAGCGACAATCGCCACGCGTTCGCACAGCCGTGTACGACCACGGAAACCCTGCTGCTGCTCATTCCGCCGATCACATCTATGTCGCTCCAACAGCCCCAGTGTCTACTAACCCTTTCGAACCTGCTTCGCCCAGCGCTTCTCTGTCCACACTACCCAGCTCTTCTGCACAATCCACAAACCCGTTTTAGAAGAGTGTGCGTTTCCAGAAGGAGCAGAAAACTCTTACGCAACGAAGGCGGTGGGGATTTATTTTGGAACTCACACACGCGCACTGTCGTTACGCCTACTATAAAACAGACGCGAAGTGGCTCGGTACGTCAACATCCTGCCGTTGCTGAAAACTTGGATTTCTCGGCGTATCTTCCCACAAGCAAACGCTTCGCAGCAGGTCGACTGCGTTCGCTTCAATGTGCCTCCGGTCCCACTGCAGCAAATACAGCCTATTGAATTCGGGAATCTAGCAACGGGCTCACGTCCACTACGCAATCACATAATTTGTACTCTGTCGGCTCGTATCCACAAGTGCCTTTTGCACCAGTTGTGGCCAGGGCAGAACTCATGACGTTCATTCATTCTGAGAAATTCATAGATATAACGCCAACTGCCCTGCTGCAGGTTGCCGCCCTTGTTAACTCACAAACTGCGGAGCGCTAGCTAGTGTGCAGCAGAAATATTTCAGCTTCTTAGCTTCCTGGTGGCTCCAGTGTAGTGTCTGTCTTCCCCCTGTGCCCCACCCCCTCCTACAACTTAAGCAGTCTCCGCCGCAGTGATCCCAAAGACAAAGGCCGTCTCACAGAGGTAGCGTGAAGGATGCTGTCTTGTGTTCGGTGCAGTGTTGACTGGCTGACCACCAAGTTTTTTGTCGTCATACTTATCTCAGCGTACTTGCATTACCGAACAAAGCTCGTGTTCACTTGCCTTTTACCGTGAGTTGTCGGACTTCGCTTCTGTGTGGTGAAGCTCACCTCGCCGTCTATTACGTGTTTAGCGACTGCGTGTCGAAGAAACACTGTGGCCTGGCCGCGAGCCCTCAGATCTGTGACAGATGCGAGCGTCACACGTGGCTGGAGGCCGTTACCCGGTACCGCTGCTTTTGGGGGGACGAACGCGGACGTAATTTCGGTGTGGATACACACTCGTAGATGATCCTCCTACTGCAAAATAAAAACGTTTGTGAATCTGTAGGTATTCCCACGGGCACGTCGATACCACGCAAGGCAGGTGTGTTGTACCTGCCTTGTGAGAAGAGCGCCCCCTCTCCACGTCAGGTGACTTGTGACGTTCGGCTCCGTCGCACTCAGAGACTCCCCATCTTACTTAAGATATCTGGTGCATATTGCGCGTATCGCCAGGTTATCTCGACGCTGTCAGGTGCTTCGTACGTCGGGTGCTCCTTAGCTTCTGTTGCCACCTCAGTCGGCCCATCTGCGGAGCACTTGTGTGTCGCTTGTCGCGTGTAAGCATGCACACCAGAAGCGGGTGCTGAGTAAACTACAGCTACGCAACTGGCCTTCAAATTTCGTAGACTGACGATCTATAATGCTAAGCGGAAAGGCCGCGTCCACTTGTTTACGGAACGATGCGGCAAGACGCAAGGTTGTTGCATTCCAGCGAAGTTGTATGAGAAATGTTCATCTTCAAAAGCATTACTAAAGTTGTGATTTTTCATGCGTGTCAGCAAGGGGATTGAACGGTAAAGCTATGTGCTCACAGGCAAACTCGACATCACGTCAACTGCTCTGAAGAAACCTCGATGATACAGTTCAACCTCAAGACCACGTGGACCTTGCGGACATTCTTCTCGTGTATAGAATCCCACGAAATATGTTAAAAACCCCTTCATTATAAGACGAATTGTCCGGCGCGCACAGGAATCTGCAGGCTCTCATTCAATTTCTCGCCGCCGTTCTGCGCAAGTAGCAGCCTTCCAGCATGGTGTCACTTGCCACTCCATTGTACACGAACAGCATCTAATGCTGCAAAACTGCCTTTCTCAAATCTGCGTCGTCTCCCTTGATGGCAGGACTCTGGGAACCGCTGCGGTGTTGGTTCTTTAGCGCTTTCTAGGGCCGACAACAAAGCGTCACTTTCATGCCAACAGGTTACTCCCCTACTGCTGCTACTGGGAAAATTCAGCACACTGTATCGTATCCACACCTTTACTTCCGCTTCGTCTGGAAGGAGTAAACAGTTTAGCGACTGGAAAAGGCTGCAGGTGCCCCTTCAGGTGCACTGGCGGGGCCGTAACTCCACATGCTGGATTGAACTCAGGACGACAAAGAGACATCTGTGAAATTTCATTTGGTGCACGCAGACTGTTGCGGTGCGATTCAGTGTATCATCAGTGCGGTCCCCAGGTGTCAAGGCGTAGTGAATCAGTTGTACAACACCTAAAAAAATGATACCCCGTCTCGGATCTTTTTTTGTAAGGAAATCATACAAGTTCAATCTTTATGAAGAAATGCCTCTTATGGCTACATTTCACCGGGGGCGGGTGATCCACCTGCGCCGTGCCCCACAATTACGCAGCTTAGTTGGGCTGCTGTTCCGAATGCTGCTCATGCTGAGCTGGTCGTTCCTGTTGTCCCTGCTGTGCTTGTGCCCATCCCGCTGTCACGGCATTTGCTCCAAAGCCTCCGGTGGCAGCTGCGTCGACGGCTGCATTTGGTGCATCACTTGTGCCGGGCACTTCTTCTTGAGAGAACAATTCGGGTCCTATATCGTGCACGGTGGACTCTTGCTTGGCAAACTGGTGAGACAGCTGATTGATCAGAGGACTCGTAGTGGTTGCTTGGACGTTACCGGCAAGAATATCGCTCATCATTGGGGCAGGAATGCCCGTCACATCCGGATCTGCCCAGCCAGTCGGCACTGGGCCAAAGAATTTATCGAGACCAGATACATCTGCCGTAGTGATGCCGTCAGGTAGTGCTTTCACAAACTCCGGCACCCGCACATTCGGAAGAGGTACAAATTGGTGAACTTCCACCGCGTGGAGCTTGAAGGTAATTGGATTTAGCTCTCCCCCATACTCCGCAGGCATACTAACAGCACCACGATACGTCACAGTAGGCTCCAGCTCAGACTGTTCTTCCTCGCTGCGACTGCTCGGTGGGAGAGCTCCTGAGACACAGAGTGTCATGTAAGTCGCCGCAGATGAAACCTACGCACATGTATTTACTCACCGATACGCACGTGCGTCCACACCAGCCCGAACGTGTACCGTACATGCGGCTCTAGCCCATGTGTGTTCCGGCCAAACGGAAGGACATAGTTACACAGCATTCACTACGGGGTGTGCGGCTACATTCTATGACAAAATCATAAATCCCATAACACCGTGGAAACCTACCTTCAGAACGTGCATCTAGCTTATCTGTGCTTGCTTGCGACTGCTGCATCTGCTGTTGAAAGTGAGCCGTGAAGTCGACCGGAGTGCCTTTCGGGTACGCCATCGGTTGCGGTTGCGGCTGACCACCCCCTGGTGTCGACGGCCGAGACTGTTCTTTCTTCCCAAAAAGCCACGACCATAAACTTTTCCTTTCTTCTGCCTTTTTAGTCTTCGCCTCCATGCCGGCGCCCCGGCTCGTACCTCCTGGGCTAGATGGGCTTGCCCTCGAATCAATCTGTCAGAACGGTCCCCAACGCACGGCAATTCGACATTTCTTTCAGCAGCGCAAACTCAGATAGAACTGTCTGGAACCTTCACAGTTTCGTGCATTACACAGTGCCTCAATCAGTCAAGAACGCACCAGCAACCACAACGACTCCATCAAAACTGTGGTGATCATCATCTGTCATGTATATACGTACAAGTCATCTGTCTAAGTTTAAAGCCGTTGGTATCAAGGATGTGTATCACACGCGTTTAATGTTGTGGTATCGGGTGTTCTATGGAAAGAAAGCAGTCGGCGTGGTAGATCGACGTGCGGCATATCGAGTGCATAAACGGCGACAACAGCAGTGAGAGTACTTCGGCGGCAGCGTCAGCGGCAGCAGTGATCTCAAGTAAGGAAACAAAACAGGGGAGACAGTAGCGGCAGATGGTGCTGCAGTAGTCTCACTTGAGCGGATTTAGCACCAGCAGTCTCACGTGGCTTGATACTGAAGTGGAGGCAGCAGCTGCGGCAACAACCTCATGCACCGCACGAAGCGGCAGCGGCATCAGCAGCAGCACTACACAGTGAATACGGCACCTGTGGGGAAGGCATTGGAAAGATGGGCCCCGGAGAAAGGTGGACGGATGATGGAGATGCGGTTGGCGAGGGGCCTTGAAGAGGCCCGTGTACAGTGAAACCTGGCGGAAACGGCTGCTGTGTGACCTGGCTGGATACAGACACTTGCGGGCTTCCTCCGGCTGCCGGAGGTAGCAGGTCCATTTGTGCCTGAGCGGTCGGCACTGTGCTGTGCAGGACGCCGCCGGCAGCAATGAGTGGAGGCTGCGTCTGTCCATACTGCGCACCTGCACACCAGCAGCCACACACGCATCGTAGAGAGAACGTGCCTGAAAATCCCCCCGAAGGCGTCGCCTATGCATTATCTAACAACGACTGCCGATACCGAAAGGGCACCGGTAGCCCAGATGTTCAACTCGCGACTGTGGCGCCGCGGGGGATTCCCTGATAAAAAACAGTCGCTCCTGCATCAGTGCGCGCACGAAGCAAATGGCTTTTGTTTATTGCTTTGTACCAGGGTGCCTTCAACCGCACGAGTTTACACTGGTTTGTTGTGCGCGCGTATATCCAGGCGTCTGACCTACGTTGTTGCGTAGGGAATGCGGTTCTCGCGTGGAAATCCGTAAGCGCGAAACGCTCGGCAGGGCAACAGTTTCTAATTGACTGCCTGTCAGCCTTGTGCCCTATGTCACTTTCAGCTTTGCTTATCCACACCTGCATTTCTGTGTGTTGTGGTGGCAGGGCAACAGTTTCTGATTGATTGCCTGTCCGCCTTGTGCTATATGTCACTTCCAGCTTTGCTTAACTACACTTGCATCTGTTCACTTACCGCTCGGGGGCCAGACGGTGCGGCCAGGTTGCTTCAAATATACGCCGGCGGGGCCACTCCTGAGGGGGGTTGCAGTGCCCTGCTCACCACAGACCGACGTGCAACATCGTTCCAAAGCGCCACGGTAGAGGTTGGTTGTCTGTGGGGGATCTTTCACAATCCGCAGTTCAGGGTACGGGACGATCATGGCTGGCGGGCAATCTAGCTCCACGTCGAATTTTGGTACATACTTATAAACCGGCACATCTTGCTGTCGCTCTTTCCACTCGTACTTCATGACCTCGACCTCTTTCACCACCTCTGTCACTTTAGGAACCACAGTCTCCTTCACATCCACAATAACTTCTTTCTCCACGTAGACGTCTTTGTATTCAATTTGCGGCACCTCCACCTCAATGACCTGCTGCTCGCCCTCGTACTTGGGCACTGGACGAGGCACCTCACGTATATCCCATTTCGGCACGAACTGAGGCGCGTATCCCACCAGCACTGGCACCTCAACTTCCCTGATACAAGCAACACGTCAAAAACATCAAGTAAACTGTTCCTACGTTCCTTCAAACAAATCTCGAAACAGTGCGGATCAGGTGTTCCACTGGTACCCCATCACAATCCACGCGGGTAGGCACACGGGGTACCGGCACCTGAAGAATAATTTGCATTCTGTCCGCGCTCACCTCTCTGTCTCTTTAGTAGCCTCCAGTTCTAGAGCGTTCTCTTGAAACGCGACGTCCATACGCGGTACTTCATGCACCGCCGCCTGGTTGTACACCTTCGGAATTATTGTATCTCTAACTTCAACTTGAGGGACTTCAATAAACCTATCACGCTTGTAAACTTCTTGGTAAACGGGTACAGGTACAATGGGCTGGTCAGCCTGTAATCTAATATTTACGCGTTCTACGGTGGGTTCTGAAGGTCTTGCACCACAGCACGGCGAAGGCGAGCCTCCAGCGTTTGACCCGGCTGCCGTAGGTGACACCGGCTTGGAGTCACTCTGAGCGACTGACATTTTGACACAATGCAGTTTCACGGGAAGCAGAACAAGAAAAGCGGAGTCATAGAAGCAGTATCCTCAACCACACTCCACGGCCCTACACGTGGACGACGCGATGGAACTGCTGCGAGGTCATGCCTCGATATGGGTGTTGTAGCTCGAGAAGAGCGGGGAGTTAGTCACTAGTGTGGTGCGGATGAGGACACGGTACAGAAGGCTGCAAAGCTTGAGGTGGGCAAAGCTGGTATGCACACAGCGTCCTGCACCGAGGCGAAGACAACCCAGTCGGCTCTTTGCTATGGAACGATACGGACGGATGGGAAGACCACGTCGTTGTCTACGGCGATCCTTTTAATCGCATCCTTTCTCTCACTAAGGGCCCGCTGGGTTACCCTCGACTGACACCCTCAGAAACATAAACTCTTATCGTGTTTCGTTCGTTACTGGGAATCCTCACGCAGACGACGGCAACGTACACTTGACATGTCGAACGGGAACACAGCTCACGATGTTGTGGCGCGCGCCGGGGAAGCTGGGAAAAAAGATGTTTGGCGAGCTTTTCGCATTTCGTGGCCGTCGGCGGAGATCTACCCGAAGCACAGTAATTAAGAATCCCGAAATTAGTACGTACAAACCCTAGCTGCCGCGCACGCTCGTCGTCACGAGCAGGAGATACGTGTATATCCTGCGACGGAAGGCAGCGCAGCTTCGAGTTTTTCCCGAGAGATGTTTTAGAAAGCGCGTACTTTAGATCTCTCTCTTATCTCTCAAGGTCACGCTGTCACTTATAGCGCCTGTTCCTGGGTAGTCCCGCAGAAGATACGTGTGGTAAGCCACGGTTCGACCTTCTCCCAGAAAGCTGCTCTCCACGCACAGCCCGCCCATCGATAGTGAGTTGCTCGGGATGACGCCAGGCAATAGAAACCCACGCAAAACACACGTGCGTGCGGGCCAGAAAGACAACTACCAACCACACTACTTACCCTGCAGAAGTCACGAGGTACACGAAAACAAAGGAAGACTCCTCCATTTTTACAACCAGCGTGTCGTCGAGAAACAATCCTTTCTCCGAGACACTCACAGAATAGCCGTGTCCTCTTTCGTGACAGCTCCACGCTAGTTAGCCGCGGTGTGGCGCTAGCGTCGAGACAAAATGTATCGCGAGCTGCTACTATTGACTAGCCAATGATAGAGCCGTGCGGATCGTTTGCAATCCTGGTTAATGGCATCCTTTTCGCACCAAGGGCTAGTAATATTATTCCCCGCACGGAGCAAGAGGACACTCCCAGTGTAGTTCCTGGGATTAGTTGCTCGGCAGTGACTATATTAGCTGCCACTGCGCGGCGCGTTCTTTGTAACGGGAGCCAAACAACACGCATCACGTCTTGACTTTGAGACATAATTCCATTGTGGGAAACTCGTACATCCTGAGGAGCACAGCAATTGCTCGACGTTGCCCGTGCACAAGGAGCGCTGCAGAGAGCTGACGCCTGTAGAAATTGAGACGTATTGACCACACCAGGGGGTGGCGAGAGCGAGATCGCGGGAGCGGGAGAGAGCCGGCAGGGTGAATCTTGGTTGTCACCGGCTTTCTTGTGGAACGCTGTATACGCACAAGAGCATATGGAGTGAAAAGTAGCGTATGAACACTCCGATGTGCGCAGATCAGACTGCTACGGCTTCGACGTCAGGCGGTGAGCGCGGAAACTCTGTCTGGAAGCGAGGCTGGAACGAGAGCGATTCACAAGGATAGATCAACGACGCAGCTGGCCGGTCGCGATGCGATTGCGGCCCTGAGGTACCAATATGGGCGAGCACGCACTTGCGGTGGTTTGCCAAGTCTCGGGGATCAACACACGAAGACAGAAACTTCTGCCGTCCACCACTGCCGGTTTACACAGTAGCCCCTTTTGCGTACGCCGGGGAGATAAACGTGGTATTATATTCTAACTTGACCCTACACCTGTATGTTCGCGGGTAGACTTCATCGTTTGTTAGTGTCCCGGCACGCGGGCTGCCACGCGTGCCCGAAAATACCGTATCAAGGATCAGAATACCATCATCATCTCAAAATTCACCCAGGACTAGAAAAGCGCGAACACGGAAGATTGCGCCGTTTACACACAGTACCGCAGATGCGTGTTCAGGGGTACAGGATGTGTATACGATGCGGATGATGTCATCGGCTGTCGATCGTGATCTCTAGTAGAATGCTACAAGAGATCAGAAAACCAACTTCTGCTTCAAATACACTCAACACTAGAAAAGCGTGAACACAGGAAAATTTCGCCGTTTACACGTACAGCACCGAAGATGCATGTTACGGGATATAGGATTTGTATACGATGCGGCAAAGGTCACCGGATGTCAGGTATGATCTCTTGCAGAATGCTAACAGTCGCGTGACGATATTCTACTAGAAGACGTAGTCTTGTCCGTATGCATAATATGCACATGGTACGTAGAATCATTTCAGAAGGGACTGCGCCGGCTGCAACGTTGGACAAGTGCATGCCCGAGGAAGAATAGCCTCTGCATCATAATCTGTAGAACCCATGGCTTCTCAGCGTAGTAGGAGTACATGAGAGCGCCCGCAACACTCCGAAAAAAAGCAGGATGGGTGCTTTTGAAGGCAGCACGTCGCAATAGTGAACACTTCTGCGCATGTTGGCGCATACGTACTCTGTCAGCATCGGGACAGTTTCTGACAGACTTCAAAATTAAATGAGGGAACTAGGACAGGCTGGGGCCCAGGTTTGCCAGTGTGGAGGGGGCACGACTGCCGGATGTACGGAGATGTTCCGTGACACTCAACTGGACCAGCACGGAGGCTGCCCAAAGGTAGTCGTTAAAATATTCCACAACTGCATGAAGCAAGCCCAGTTTGGTAAGAAAATTGTGGGGGCACTCATTTTATTGCTTGCGATATTAAGAGATGGTCAAGCACAATGCGGGGAATTACAAATCCACCTGCAGGTTGGCAGAGAACGCCTCTGTCTTTAAGCTTCCTCGTAAGTTAGTGACGTATCTACGCCTTCTGATGGCGCTGGTTTCTGTGCGTTTCATGGTGTTCTGTCCCTGTTCTCGAAGTAGGTATACCTGCGTTTCTTGCTCTGTTCTACAGCGTGAAAGATGTGTTTGACTGTTTGTTGTCCTCCTGTTCATAATACTTGCCATCTGCAGCGCCTGTCTCCGAAGCGTCCATTCGTCCCAACAATAGTTGTTGTCTCTCTCAATTGTATCGAAATGTGTAGGCGTCATCACTTCCTTGTCAACGAGGTATGTTTCCTGTAGCAGTAGAGAAGACGTTGCCGCGGGAGCGCTTGTGGTCTGTCTTTTGTCTGCCGTGATACTACTTCCTGTAGAATAACTGTTTGACCGAACTAAAGTCCAGCTCTCTGCTGCAGAGAGCAGTCTTCTCAAACTTGCGCTGAAAATAACGCAAAGCCCAGACCGTTAAGAGGGAGAAAAATCGGAGCAATGTGACACAGTCAACGCGGCGGGACGTAGTTGGTCGATTGAGTTTAAAAGGCAAAACAAGGCCGCTCTCATGCTGATGAGATTTGGAAAAGACAAGAACACAACGTCCTCAAGGACCGTAGAGTCTCACCGAGGGAAGAAACGATCCGCTTTCAGAAAGTGAATAAGGGGCGGAGTTTTTAAGAGCTGCGCTCGTAGACTCTGGAGAAAAGTTGTTCCTTCGCTTTCGCATTCTTCTCTTGCACGAGTTGAAGAAAACACATAATCACAGCCTTCTGCCTTGAGGACTCCTATAAACATGAAAGGGTGTGTAGGCGACAGCACCACGAGCAGTGTCTGCAAGCATCGAACACGCTGCTACTTAGGTTCTGCCTGCATACACGCTTATTTGGACTACTTCTAAGTAAAGACGTAAGCACACGTGTTCCTATGTGAGCATACTTATGTACAAGGACACATTCGCCTATGCATATGGATGTGTGCATGTACGGCCTTCTCGCTCTGTAAAGGAAAAAAGGACAAGGAGTGTGCCCAACACGCAGAAGTATTGGGGCCCGTTTTAGTATCTCGAGGTTCGTCCCACCGTGTGATTCATCTCCAGAAACTAAGGCGCCGCTCTTTATCAGAATCCAAGGGCAATATGCGTTAAGTCCGTATGAAGTCTCTTGTTTACGAGGGATAGGATCTTTCAAGGTGGCTGACGAGCAGACACTGCCAGCGGTCAACGGTTCGTCATTATCCGCGGGCAAAAAGGTGTCGTTATTTGTGAGTTGTTTGTTTGAGGCCTCAGGTGATGTTTTCATAGCATATTTCGCAATGATCTGCTCGACTAGTTCGCCGGGAGTATGAGAGTGTAATAGAACCGTAAGGGTATCAGCTAAACGGAGAAGTGAGTCCAGCCTGTGTCGTTGACTGAAAGCCTGGCGGTAGCGCAGTGCCACCTTCGCAAGTATCGGGTAGGCAACTTCCTTTGAAGGTGCCGTTTCACTGCATGCCCCCCTCGCATTGACTATTTCTGCAAAGCATAGGACTACGGCGGCTCTCAACGTCTTGAAACAATGCTGCAGGGCATTTTTAAGCGTCTTGCTATAGTCAAGCGCCTGGAGCAGGAATAGCTGTTCTCGGGAGATCAAGACAATGTCATCTTGGCAAAAGTCTGCGCAGCAGCATTCGGTCACAGAGTCTCATCAGATCGCACCTCAGTCACACATTCTCTGTTGTAAATCGCTATACGGAGCACAACCATTCTTGACACAAGAATTACTGGCCCTGGTTCAAGAAGTGTCGACTGCGTCAAGCTGCGTCTGTGATTCTGCCATCTTCTTATACGCCCTACCACGTATGATTGGATACTTTCATCCTTCTTCAAAACACTTGTGCTTTTTGCGTGCACCACACATTGACAGCCAGTTTTCACCGATATCGCCCCACCTGACGGAACCAGCTGACTGTCCACGACCGTATCACTGTTCTTCGCCCCTTGCACTCTGGTTGAGTTCTACACGTGAGTAGCTTTGCTGCTCCCACCCGCACCTGAAGATCCTCGCTTACTCTTGTACAAACTTACTAGGTAGATTTAGAACACACTGTGTTGTGGGGTGATACCTGCATGTGAGACACCTCCTTCCCTCTGCATCCAGAATTCGCGCAAGGCTTCAGAGCGCCGTTCTTGTTCCGCTATCCTTGCGCCCACTTTTTCTATCACGCCCGAGACATCCTTGGAAAGAAGCTTTCGCGGGTCTGGAAACTGCTGTTTCTTTCCTGCCTGTGTGCGGATGATACAGCCGCCCAGGACGATATGGTAGAGTTCTTGCAGATATTTCAAGCGGCCCCCTCGCGGAAATCTGACAAATGATCTCACCGCTGTGACCGGTAACACCAGTTCGAAAATCGCCTGAAACTTCTGTCGTAAGAGCTCTTCGTCACCGCAGGAGCTTGACCAGCTTTCTCTACGAAACTGGGAGTAGCAGAATCGATTTAGGTTGTGGTACACCTCCAAAAGGAGTTTCTCGTTTCTAACCGCCGTGAAAGGCGTCGAGAGCACCTTAATGCAGAAAAGCAAAAACAAGCACGCATGCTTGTCGACGCAAAAATCACGCACTTCTGTGTTGCGGGGTAACAGGTGAAGAGTCACAAGTTCTTCAGGGTCGCACTAGCTCATGAAGAGTGGAAAAATATAGTACTTTTTGTATAGGGTGTCGCCCCCTAGACGGTCGTAGGCTTCACCACACGACCTTCGGTACCTGGTGCTGGCTGTCGGTAAAACAACAATGAGCTATGTAGACAACAACAGGATGAAAACCAAGTGCTCAATTTTTTCGATGCTTTCCACGACTCACAGTGCTGCAAACAGCACGAGATGTTCGCCAGTAACTAGCGGGTGAGAAACGAACCAAACAAGGAGGCGGGTGCGAAGCGTGCAGCTCTGCACCGGCTTGTGGCTGCGTGTCGACAACGCAATCCTACCCCGAATGTAACACGTCTTTTGGACGCCTACTTCGTCTGCCACTGCAGGTGCAGTGCCGTTTCCGGACGCTTTCTCATAGTTGTCTGTCTCACGAACTACGGCTGCTTCGTACAAGGCTTGCAGCCTTAGACACGCAACTAGCGGCTGTTCTGCAGGGGTACCACCGCCAAGAGCCCTTTGCACGGCAGGCGCGAACTCGGGCGGTAATTGTTGCTTGTTGTGTATTGCGAGTCCACAGGGGTGTTCATCTATAGTAAATTTCTTCGAACCATCGTCACTCTCTTGTGTCAAAGTAATTAAGCAATACGCCGCGAAAACGTGGGGCACGGGTTTCCCCGCCACGCGACAAGCGTCCACCACTTGCTGAAGCAGCCCGAACAGAAAACCTTCCTCAGACAGTGAATCTTTTTCCATCCTGGAAAAAAAAAACTAGGTGAGCAGCACAAAGGCTTTTGATTTGTTGTCCTGACGTCGCGCAGCAGCTTCTCTGCTGCCGAGACACGTGTCACCGCGCATGGGCAATTTAGCGTGGAAGAACATTTGCGGGATGACGGACAAAACGAAAACTCAGGACAACAACATGACAGCTAAACTGGAGCATTACGCGAGTCGCCACACGTTCTTGCATGCACGGGCAACAGAATATATAGATTGCCAACGACTGCGGGGGAAAAAGCTACGCAAGTTGGTGTGTTGACTCGAAGCCCTCCAGACTTGTGGGGCGAAGACATCATGCCCCTCACCTCATACTGAGTACGCGAATATGCGTCGTGATTTGTGTGTCTTCATTGCAGCACACGGTATCTTGCATAACTGTCACGCGATACCAAACTCGTGTAATGCAGAGCAAACCAAAATGTCTGCGTTAAACCCCGTGTACCAGCAAATTGGGTGGAATAACGATGTGGGTCCTCTGACCCGCACAGAGAGTGCCTGTCACACAGACACTCGAACGAACTGATAAGAATCTATTTCTTTACGTGACTGCACCGTCACATCATTCAGGGCTTCGCAGGGCCCTCTGCGCCCCAAACAGGATATGCTTGAAAGATGGACAAGACACTTGTTTCTAGGCTAAAAGAATGGTACACGGATTCTTGTAATATGTGGCTTCTCCATACACAAGAAAACAGGTTGCACCTCACCAATACAGAATCCGAGTAGTAATAACGGCAGCTTAGTAGGGTACTCAGTCAGTGTAGTCCCGGAAGTCAGTGCGCCGGTACACGCTGGCAACCCCGTTCCCACCCACGGCGGAGGACAGCGACAACGCGCGCAAAGCGCTGGTAGTGGTACCTTGTGAGAAGATGCGGGGCTCACATCTTCGACGCACTGTTTTTGCAGGTTGGAATGTAGTTTACGGAGGAAGCTGATTCATCAGTACTAAATGTTATCTGCTTGGTGCGATCTGTCTGCCACTCCGTTGCCGACGAAGATGTCGGAAAGTAAGATGGACCGCCTGCGGCCGTTTCATATGCGTAAACAAAATTTCTGTCACATGTGGTCCGTGCGTGAAACCCTCACTGAGCTTGACTCGCCGAAGGCGGCTTTCACGTTTCGAGCTATCAAGGGCATACGTAAGTTGTGTGCCAGGTGAATAAGTGAGTAGAGTCCGTCATTGACAGACCGAGTCCGAGTGGCCAGCAGGAATTCATTTTCGTTGGACGCACTCACGCACTACTCGTAGTGCACCTGCTGGCACTCCGCCACCGGTGCCTTCGCACATTTACTCGCGGTGACTGTTTGTCTACGTGGGCGGTTATTTTTCTCTATGCTCTCTAAAACGCGCACGCCGTTAGCACTCTTCTTGAACGGTAGACACTGATCCCATACGGGACCAGCCCAAATGAGAGATCCTGCGGGCCCTGCTTCCTGTTAGAGTATCAACTATAATCCCTAGCGTCTGGACGCGGAGCAGCGTTGCAGCGTAGTATTCCCCCCTGACGGCTGAAGTGTAATGCCCTGCAGAGGAAACGGCTAATCAAAAGGCAGATGGTCGCCTGCGGCCCGCGGCGCAAAAACTGCGAACTACTGTATGTGGACAATTCTACAACAGTGCGCACAAAATTACAATGTAGCAGCAGCCACTTGATTGCACTTCCGTTTCCTCCGCAGTATGTCTGGCAGTCAAGAGCAAAATAGATGCTTGCCACGACAGACGTAGATGCAGGAGACCACTACAAGAATAAATATGTATTGAATCTCTGAAGCCACAGGTATAGACTTGCGCTCAAGTGCGTGCGGTCGGTGGAGAACAGGCGGCCACCGCACGTTCAGGAAAGGCTGTCTTACTGTTTGTCGGTTCTCCATTGTCAAAATCTCTCCCAGAGTAACACGTGCCGCCGGGTGCAATTCTGCTATGCTGTTGCTACGGATCCTACTCACGAGGAACCAAGCAAGGCCGGTTCGTGCAGCCGAGGTCTCAGTGCACAGCACGCATGTGCCGCCCGTCACAGTCTCCTGCAGTGAATCCTTTCGAACATACACGAGAAAGTGTAGCGCAATTTCAACAAAGGGCAAACAATTTCAACGAAGGGCAAACATAGCTACACCGGTGAACGAGTATTTTTGTGGATTTGACGCTGCTGCTGCTGGGGCGGCAGCCTTCTTCCTTGGGTGCTACAGGCAAGGGTGGTGCGAGCTGTCTCTCGATCGAGGCAATGGAAAAAATGGTTGAGATAGGGGTGTACGGGTTAGATTTTGCTCTGGGGACTGAGTACTTTATCGAGCGGCTTGGGCGTATCCTCTAGCGTTGTCAGCAATGCAGCACGTGAACAGTTCTATCTGGTAAGCCCTGCGACGCTATTCATTTCCACCGTCCCTACTAGTCGACACATGACACTCAACGGAACATATATTTGTGGCGATGATTCAGGTACACGTAGTCTGCTCCCGCAGTGCGTAGTCCTGGTAGTGTACAGACAACAATGTGTACTGCCGAGCTTTGAGACTTGTGGATTGCTGCGTGAAGCCGGTGGTACTTCTCTTCAAAGTCATGAACTTCTCAGACAGGATCGTTCATACTCAATTGAATTCAGTCACATGTAGTACAAAGCGCGACGCGGGTGTGATGCTGCTCCATGCCGACGCTTGCCAACATGCAAGAGACATCTGTGGACACGTGAATGTCCGCGCCGTCACGTTTGGACTGTGGAGGACGTGTGCATACCCCGTCGGCAACGCTAAAGCGCCAATAACGCCTGTACACTCGCAGGGCTTCTACGAATCTGGTGAGGAAGGGAAATATTTCAAATTGTGGGCGTACGAACATCTGGTTTGCCACTCTGCTGTCACTTGAGGTAAAATTGGAGAGTTGGGTGGCTGCTTCACACAGAGCAGGTCACAGCAGTGCGCAGTACACTATGCATCTCGATAAAGCACTGTTGCACAAAAGAGCAGTTTCCTCTTGAAGTAATATCATTTGTCAACTCACATCACAAATGCAGTGGAACCCACACGCCTGTGCTTAGAAGCCCCCTCGCGTCGTTCTAGTAAAGACAACATTAGACACTGACAAAAACGCAGACACCACATACTGCTTGAGGCCCCTGCAACACCTGCAACTTCGTAGTCCCGTGAGCATTCACGCGCAAGAATGTTTGTCAAATATTCAAAGGCTCGACACGTACGCGCTCCATATTGTGGGTGGACAGAAATTGTGGACGGCGTCCATCCGAATGAAGCCGCGGAAAGCTATGCTGCCGACTCACTTGCGGCAAGGGACAGGGTCCACACACTGTATTATAGGCCGACTCCCGCTGTGCCAAGAACGACGGGGTGTGAATGGAGTGCAAATATTTGCACTGGAACGTAGTTCGTCGTTTACAGGTTGTTTTGGTCTCGAGCAACAAAGTGCGCTGCTGGCACGCGTGGCACATGCATGCATAGTAACTCTTACAGGAGATGCATTCGGTACCAGTAAGAGCACGAGTTCCCACCGTGACGGGAACTTCGTCACGTGACGATCTCGATTTCGTTCTGAGAATGCGACTGTAGTACAGACGCTTCTGCGTTGCACGTTCACACGTGGCGACGTGAGGGTCATAACTGTATTATACTGAAATATTAATAAAACGAAGTCACCCGGGTCAACATCATCCGACGGCTGCAGAACACCTTCCCAAATAGTTTCTCCTTGTCCTCAAATTTCGTCGGCCGCTTCTCGCCCCTAGCAGATCTGATCATTCGCTGTCATTAAAGGACGGCAAAAACTTCTTGTTTCCTCAAAAGCCGCTCGGATCGTCTTCACCGTGTAGGTCGCAATTTTCCTTCACGCAGGTAACACTTTCCATGATACGCATGAAGGCTCAAGTACTTTCCTTGTTCTTTTTCTGCTGCAGGCCTGGGCAGACTTCACTAATGCCTCCCATTGTAAACTACTTCCACACTGCTACAGACGACTCAGAGTGCGCGGTACAAGCATACCGCTCCCTAGGTTAGTCAGTCTGCCCCTCTTGGTTTTTGCCATTTCCACGAAGCCACATCTTCAAATCTTTTTTACAGACCCATGGGTGCTCGTACCCAGTCAAAGTAGAACTGTAAGGAACTGGAGAAAACAGGGCGACGTGAGCTCTCGTCCGAGAGGAGCCTACCCATAATCTCCAACACGTCGTGCATATAACAGTACTTCAAACAGCTGAAACAGATTAGCACCCATTCGTTCTCCACCCCTAAGACAACCGCATGTTACATTCTGTTGATGCGAGACTGATAGAAAGTAGGAATTGTGGTCCACCCAAAAAGGCCAGTGCCTACAGGGTGTTCAGGAAGCACGAAACCAAGCTTTTTCTTCGAGTCACCCTGCGTTCTGCGAACGTGGCTGATCCCTAAACTTCGCTGTAGTGTACACGCAGGAGACTTCCTGCGTACGTGTACAGCCACGCTACAGGGAAAAAGGGTTGACGGTATTTCACTCGAGCTTCCAGAACAAATTGTGGCTCTCCTTTGAGGACCGGGCCGCAATCGAGCTTAACACCGGCACGCAAAATTCAACAGGTAGTAGACACAGGATGAGGCCTACTCTCGCAAATTATCTACGGGTCCTTCAGAATATTCCCTTTCTGGTAACCGAACATTTTCTCGGGATTCTAGGTCTGCATTCACTCCCGATGGACCCCCGCGTACCACACACACAGTTGGGGACACGGCTTCTCCAATTCCACACAAGTGAATTTGCGTTTTTAGCTGTGCCTACGTTAGTGGGCTTCCCTCACGTATGCATTGGTGTACGCATACATACAGATGTATAGGTAATTGTATCTATGTACAGAGAAAATATGCCTGGCAGTGAGGCACGGGAAAGCTTCCACATCCCGCCAGACGCCGTGTACGGCTATTTTCGCAGCGAAACACCTGCAGAAAAGAAGTCTTTCTCCAGCGGACTAAGTATTCAACTTTGATGAGAATTCCCTTTCACCGCGCAAGCCCACCAGACGTTTCTTCGCAGAATAGACTGTTAGGCATGGTCTGAGAAACTTAAAAAGCCCAAATCCTGCAACATCCACCAAGTGTACCGAATCTCTCTCTACATTTCGGGTCTCATGCACACAACTGTGGACGCGTCCGCCTGAGCAACACATTTCCAGATGGTATACTGAGTCGATCTTCTCGCATATCGAGGTAAAGCTGGAGACAGTTTTCGCGGCTTGAGAGGACGGGTAGCACGCCGCGCCTGCTGGGCTTTACCACATTGCTCCACAGTAACGGCGCGTCATCTTCGCACCTGGCTGCACAGCAGCTGTCAGAAAACCGCAGTCTTCTGTTCAACCTCCTTTGCTTTACCGACGAGCAGAACGCTGAGGCACGGTACTAAAATAAGCCCCTTGCATTAGTTCGTATCAAATGCAGGTCAACGAAGTCGACAAGCAGAAACCACAAAAGCCCCGGACAAGAAGTGTTCCTTACAAAAATGTCACGTGGTCATCTATTCACAGTGTTTCCTAATGCTTTCTTCTTTCAGGAAGGGAAACAACCTTCCAGGTGTTTTCGTCCCTGCTGCCCCGAGCCGCAGATTTTCTGGAGGCTTGAAACAGAACACACGTTTCTTTACACGCCTTCCCTTTGTGAAAAATCTGTTTCTGGCACGACTGCTCAAGCTGCGGTACGCTGCATACACGACCGCCAAGTCAAATGTGTAGATACCTGCTGCAGACGCGAAGCCGTCTCTATGGAGAAGGCTCACGACTGGGTTACACTACACGGCACATGCGCCACCAAGAGGCATGGAATCGTTGCAAACGGAGCTTCAAGAACAGAACTTACGCTGCGCCAGCTGGAAGGGCAGCACCTGTTGTGAATTAGGCAGGTTAGGCAGCGTAAGTATCAGCTTGTGGAGCAGGAAACGAAATGCACGGTCGTTTTCTGCACTTCATTCTCACCTGCTGCGGCGCGGTTCCTTCCAAAATGAGGAACGAACAGTGCCTGCAACGCTAGTCATGAAACTGAAGGCACCCATGGTGCCTTTGGACAAAGCAAAACTGCGGCGCTTCGGTCGATGCACCAAGCAAACTTCCAACGGCGTAAGTCCGTCCACTTGCGTGCTCGCGTTCACCACAGCACTATACTGTCCAGTTCCTGAGAAGCCAAGTGAAGGAAACAGAAATTGAAAACACGCAGCATAAGACAACAACGCACTAAACTGCACTCGATAGTCCCGAAGCCTTCTGCACCTGTGAGCATGGAGATGGAGGTGATTGTCTACGGTTGTATCGGTGAGTATACGTGAGAAGCATTCAACGTCCCGTGTTACGCCCCTAAAAGAAGCTACTTCAGCTGCAGAACAAGTTCTGCGGTGTTTTGCGCAGCTGCGCGTACCTGCGCACTCCCTGGGAGCCGATCTCTGACGTTTTGTAAATCTCAGACCGTTCACTCCCTGTTGACACTACCCGTCGTGAGTCGCATGACCTTCGACGCACGTCACCGCGTTTCCTTCTGTTTGTTCGCAAGCTACATCGATACATGCTGTAGCACACCTCGTCATCCAAAACTACTGTACTGTTTCTTGGTAGTCGGCGGAGGCTGATGCTTCTGATATCCGCGTGTATTTTGGACAAAAACAAAACTCTGCCACGTAGAAACGTACTGTTTCCCCACCACGCAGGAGGCACAAGTAATGTTGGTCGTCTTTCGGCTTATAGAATGCTAGAAAGAAAGCGGCTTCCCCAGTTTGACACAGAATCCGTAGGCGAGATACGCGGGCAAAAGACTACAGGGAGCCGCGACCGCATAACGCACAGAGGTTCAACAGCAGTTTTCGCTTGTGCACAGAAACAGCTACAACTGGGGTTGACTGTTTACCTCGCATGGACCTCTTCACCAAACCGCGGTCTCTTCACTCACTCGCCAGGGTCAAGTGAACCACCACTGCCACCCTCTCCGAGCGTCACGACTATTTACTGTACGTGAGAGAAATACATCTACAACATACGGCGTAGCCCTCTGAAAGAGATACACGAGGTAATCAGGCAGTGGGGGTGCACCGCGTTTTCCTCCTACCTTTGAGACTGACTCATTCACGGCAACGAGAGGTGAACGACTGGCAGCACAACTGCGTGGGGCAGCCCCTCCAAAAGTTGGGATACTACGTGTTTGAGTAACAGGCCGTGACTGACGTAAACAGCCCGCACTGTTTCTGCACAGCGGACGCAAGGCGTTTTTGCTTTTCACCTCGACCTGCAGACGTGCGTTTTGCGCGTAGTCGCACATGGTATCGGAACTTTCCTAGCACGCGCGGCACACAGTACGAGGTCAACGGCGTTGAATACTGCCCTTCTCAGAGGAGAGTCGCAGACAGGGGGACGTACGCGGCGGTGGCAACAACAGCAGCTACGGTAGTGTGTGTCTATAAATCTGATTCCTCGCCAAATCTTAACGTGCGTGTGTGTACGTGTTTTTTGGCTCCTCCCCGCCCTCACTGTTGGCTGTCAAGCCTTCGCAGGGGCGCTTACCTATGATAGAGAAGGCAGACGGCTGGCGCCACGGCCTGCTGAAGGGCCAGAAGGAGCGTCGTTTTTTGTATTTGGTGATGAGCACGTAGTGGCGCAGAAACGGGTAGGTGGCCAGCTGACTGGCGAGATAATCTCTCAAGTACATGGTGGTCTTGCGTTCTTCGCTCGGTGTCGACGGCTTCACGGCGACGCGCACGCCAATAGTGAAGACCGTCATAGGCGAGAAAGCACACGCAGACCCATATTTGGATGTCTGCGCGGTATGCGTCTCGTTTAATGATAAACAGCCGAAGCCGGAACTCGTGGCTCCTGAGGCCCTACACCTGCCTCCCGTCGGCGCGGCGGCACTCGAAACGGTCGGTTGTTCCGTTCGGCCCGTGGCTCCTGTCGAGGTCTGTAGATCTCTGTTCAAGAGCACGCCACCGCCGATCCAGGAATCGGCAGCACCGAGCGACGCGTGCGTGACGGCGCTACCTCCTGCTGCCGTTCCTGCTGCTGCTGCAGCCATCCGCGAGGCAGCGAGCATGGGGGAGGAGTCAGGGTACCCGCGGTCGCGGTCCCAGATGAACGTTGCCGTTTCTGCCATGAGGGCATTCGTTTCATGTGTCACGTCGCACGCCCGTAAACAGACAAAGCCGTTCTGGACGAAGTCCCCTCCGTTCTTGTGATGTAAGAGCCCCAAGACCAGATACACGCGGTGATAGTGAATACTCGCAGCGCTGCTATCGGAAGTGGACAAGCTGCGCATTCGCAGCATGCGTCGCAGTCGAGAGGACACAGCAGGGCTCGCAGTATCACGTTGCTTGCGACTGCGTCGGCGGCGCTGTGCGGCAAGGTTCACGTCTCTGGCTGTCTTCCCTCGCTGCTGGTGCCCTCCTCCACCCATCGTCCCCCCCCTGGCAAATCCTCCACGAGGCAGCGACGCTGGAGCACCCGGCGTGCTGGCCCGCAGTCTCGTTATGGCACGACTGTAGATGTGTCTGCCTGACCCGCCAGCTGATTGTGGGCAGGTCCCAGGGCTGTCAGCTGCTGCAGACTCGGGGACTCTCCTCAGCACCTCAGCAGCAGCCGCTGCGTCGCTTGACTGGTGGCGAGTGTACAACACCGTGCTTACCTGGCGCCGCGGTGTGGCTAAGCTGGCGCTGCTCGTTGACCTGTGCTGCAGGAGAGCAGCAGAGAAACGCTGAGGGCTCGTCGACTCCCATCCTTCTCGACTGACGTGACGGAAAGTGTGGGAACCGAACTTTTCCAGGCGGGAGGGGCTCCTACTCAGAGAGCCTTCCTGCAGAACGCCCAGATGCTTCTGCAGGCTGCTGCTGCTCGTGCCTCCCTGAAGGGACACGCTCTGCCTGCCTGAAGGCCAACTTCCCGCGCTCCCAGCGTGCTGCAGTGTCACGCTGCTGCTGCTGCTGCCTACGGGCCACCGTCCGCGCGGATGGTTCGCCACATCTGCTGCAGTCCCAGCACTCGTGTTCACCGCCGCGCTCGGATTCCTGCCGCAGCTGCTGTTGCTACCGCTACGCCCACTTCTTTGGTGCTCCGGTGCTTCTCTACAACTGATGCTCACTTGCCGCGTGACACCCGTGACATGCGCGCCATGGTCTCTGTTGCCACTGCTGCTGCCCACTCCCCGCATCGCGTCACTGCTGCTGCTCGTCCTTCTCCTCCTCCGCCTCCAGTGCACGGTTGCTGTGCTGCTACGGCTTCTTCCGCTGCACACTATTTTGGAGCGTCTGCTGCGGCTACCACCGCTGTTCTCTCTTCGCAGACATACGCCGCTCGGCAGGGTGTGACTGCTGCCGCGGCCGCTGCTTTCTAACCGCCCGGCTCTGCTGTCTTCACCGCCGCACTGCAAGGTGTTTGTCTGCTGGTCTCCTCTGCTAGCCTCCCTGCCTGTGCGCACCGCGCCGCTGCCGGCTGTGAAGCTTCCCTCGCCAGACAAGCGCAGCACGCGACTGGAGTCGCTGCTGCTCCTCGTTTTTGATAAAAGAAACCCGGGTGGTTCTTCCTTCTTCTCTGCGTCGTTGGCCTTTTTTTTCGCAGCTACTGGCGACACAGGGGCCATGCCTTCTGTAGCTCTTCTACAGTGCAGTCCTGGAAGAGTTTGGGGAACTGCAGAGGTGAGAGTCTCATCTTCACAGAACACAGATGGCCACCCGTGTGACTCTCTGTGCTACCAGCAGGAAAGTGGTGCGTCCCTGTATCGGACCGGCGGCACCACCTGCTTGTGCAAAACCAGCAGACTGCTCAATCTGCCCCGTCTTCGCCTGCAGCCCATCAGCCCCGGCGCTGTCCCTCCCCTTCGGTCCGGTATCCCTGTCGCTGGTGATGTCGCGGTTGTTCTCGACGGCGGTGCTGCCACGGTGGTCCTGTTGCTCTCCTTCGGCTGCTCTCGCTGCAGCTCGTCCTGCTACTTTCACGTGCGCCGTTGGTCGCAGCTCCTTTTGCAGTTGAAGGCACTCCCCAACAAGGTGGGAGACGTCACCGTCGCTGTGTGCAACTCTGCGCCGCCGGCACGAGCAGCAGTTACGGCGCGACAAGTTCTGATTTGCTCTTCTCAGCGGACCCCATGCTGCACCTCAGCCTTCTGCGCGTGCTCACCTTGCCGCAACACTCTTTTCGCGCGTCCTCGTGAGTCCACACGTATGTGTGTGAAGTACTAAGGCTACTGGGGGCCGCACACTCTAGCGGGAGCAGCAACAGGAAGCGGCCCTTTGGCAGCGGGTGGTGTCTCAGTTCAACCTTCACTTCTGCTGCTGTCCCTGGTGTGCGGCTGCTTTGCTGACACTCGCCCTTTAACAGAGAGACGCAACAGTGCGGTCAGTGCTGCTGCTCCTCGCGCTGCTGGTGGTGCTGTTCTCCTCGCTGCTCTTGCTACCCAGTCTGCGGGTTCTCGAAAAACAAAAGAGCTGCAAGAGAGACGCTTCGGTGCTTCTCGCTGCTGTGGTCGCAGGGACTGCCTCGTTCGGTGGTGTGCGCTTTTCGCAGTAGCGACAGCTGGCATTTGACAGCTAACTCGGTAGTACCAGGCGAGCACGCGCCCACTACAGAAGCCGAAGCCGCAGCAGCAGCAGCATCCGGTAGGGATGCTCCTGCGACACAACAAGCAAGACACGCAACAGCAGCAGCAAAGACAGCAAAGCAGCGCCGCGCAAATAGCAGAGTAGCGCAGCCAAAAAGAGAAATAAAGTGGAGCACGAGGCAGATAAAGTAAGACAGCGAACAGCTGGACAGGTCAAACACACGAATCTTCGGCACGCAGCCTTTCTCCTGGAAACCACGGCAATGATTAAAAACAAGACTCGGATCCAGAGCTCAAGCGGGAATCGTTTCACCGACGGCAGAAACGAGTACCGGGAACTGCAGCATGTGCGACGGCAACGTATATATAGTGTAGCCAAAGGTAGCACAGAGGGACGAAGAAGGACGATAGAATGATGTTGTCACTGACTTGAAAATAGCAAGATTCAGGCGCGTGTCCCTACGACAGCCAGAGGGAAACGGAAGGTCGCAGGCTGCAGTGGGTGAGGAAACGGCAGGGACGGGAAGAAAGGATAGAACAGATACGTCTGAAAATGTTCGAAGGAAGCAGGTGAACGAGTTCCTGAGCACACACATAGAGGAGGCGCCTGTATACTTGTGCAGACATACCACAAGTCCAGTACTCAGTAATGCAGGTAGAAGAGCTGCACACGAAGGAGGAAGGCCTTCAAGGAGTGTTGTATTAGCGACGGGAAATGGACGGAACGGAAAAGCATGGTTAAGGACGAGACAGGGTGTTTCGTGCACAAAACACCGGCGCACGTGGTTCGTGACGGAGGGCGGGTCTCACCGTTGGCACAGGAGTTCTTATATAGGTGCAGTGAGTCTACTGAGGCAGCCGACAACTGCAAACTCTTGAGATGGCAGGAGCGGTCACCGTGAACGCACTAACGTACGTGGGTACAGGTGCCTCTCAACCGCGCAATTGACAAACGCGAAAGTACACACTTTCCCAGAAAAGCGAAGCAACTAGAAATGTTTTCTCATCATCTGCCCTTCCAGACGCTCACCTGTCTGCGCCGTTAACGCGCGCACCAGCGGTCACTCACTTGTTTTCCCGGAGGGAGGGAAACAACTGCATTTAATCATATGCAATCCTTCCTTTAACCGCGCAGCAGACGCGTCCATTTTTTGCAAGCCATTGGACGCCAGCAACTTAGCCGGTCTGCAGCATTACTTGTGCCTGCTAGTGGTGGACGGCAGCGAGATTTTGAGTTGAACAGCTGGCATCTACGGAGAGGTGGAACAGGGACGTCGTAGCCACTGAAAGAGGAAGATTTCCACGCGGGAGAACAACTGAACAACTAGAGGGTGACCATGCCTGTCAGCCGGGAGAGCGGACATGCCTACTAACACGTTCTACTGCAGTCGCGCTTCTACCGTAGCCTCTGGAGGGGAGGAAGAGACGCTCCCTACCGTGTTGGTGACTGTCGAGTTGTGTCTGGAAAAGACGTGATGGCACCAAGTACATCACTGTGTGGAAGGGACAAAGCGGGAAAAGGTGACGGTATTCTAAGGCCAGAGGGTTACAAGACGGCTCAGGAGCGGAAGATAAGCAATGCTTTGTGCGCCATGAGGAGAGGCTCCTCTTTATCCTGCACAACAACCAAAGAGCCTTCCCAACTGGGAAGCGCGTGGAGTCATATACAGTGTGCAGTAGATGCGTTGTGGACTGTAGCAGGTAGTCCTCAACGCAGCAAAGAAAAGTGTCGTACCATAGACGTCGCACGGGACACAGCGCATCGTGTATCGATCTATTTTCGGTCCACATGTATGAATGTATACATCTTTCTCTGTAAGAGACCACCTGAGCCTCGTTTATAATATCGAAACGGATGCGTTCTGCATGTCAGTCGGGTGGCATGTGAAAGGAAGAGAGACAGGCAACCTTGCCGTGTGGGCGCGAAGTAGGTGAGCACAACGTGGTATACGGCAGATGCATCATCGGCATTTTCCATGGTGAACTGCGCAAAGAGGTTTGTAACGCTCTGCTGCTAATATATATCAGCAGGCGCCTGATTTAAATTTCTTCTGGTATCCACATGTGCCGCACGTATCCCGAGAGATTTTCACCTTCCCAGTGTCCGCGACCACAAAGTTTACTGCTACCACAGTATAAACAGCGAGCAGTGCTCGGAGAGAATTATCAAAATGTGATAGCGGAACGCAATTCCATGGTTCTTGTAGTGGGAAAATGGAACAATACGGTAAGATGGGAGTAGGGACTGACAACGCCTCCGTTGAATCCGGGATGCCGTCCCTTCAGATCCGAGCAGGCGCCCGCGAGAAAGCGAAAAAGACGCAGTATGCTCCCGTTCTTCAAGTTGAGTATTCCCGCATGGAATTCCCGGAGTCATCTCTTTACGAACACGTACGCGTTTGTAATTATTTCCTGGATTTTAGGACATCGACATGAACGAGACGGCGGCGTCCCCCTTCGTCTTTGATGCCGCGGCTGGAGACAGAGACGCGAAACAAAGCGTTTGAAGGGCGCCACGTATACACACACCTCGAAGCCAACGTGCCTACGTATTCCGGGGGGGGCGCGCGAAAATACTGACAAACTGACGGAGAGAACGTTGTTTCGCATTTGCTTATCTTGCAATCGTGTCGCTTACAGTTACGCGATGCCTCTCCACGGAACCACATTGTGACAAACAGAAGACGTGGAAGGTGCTTGCTCCGTTAACATTATCAGCGAAGACACGGAATATTTTCCGTGAGAGTTGTACGTTCGTGTGTGCACACATACACACGCACACACCCCTCTGTACACTTCGTACCGCACGAAGGATAGGGGCTGTTGGAAAGGAGCCGGAGGGGAGGAACACAGACGGTCACGATTGAAGGTGACCCCCCGTCAGGAAGCCCTGGTGAGTATGAAAATACCATTTCGACGTAATCAACCCGTTTAACGAAAAAACATCGCATCATGCGTTCACCAGTACGCCTGCGGCGGCGGTGGCGACGATAGCATACCAGCTACACAAGAAGGGATCTGCGTTTCCTACGTCGAAATCTCTTCCCCTATTGGATGCTCTTCATTTCTTTTGTCCCCGATCTCCAGCTTTCTTCGTGGTAGCGGTGCGCCCGCACACCTCTGTAGTGTGGTTTCCACTTTCCCTCTTCTGCCGGCAACCAGCCAACACTACCGTGAGCCCCCCCCTGTTCGCAAAGAGAACTTACGCACTTGAAGCGGCGGGGACATGCGTGGGAAAAAAGCAACTAAAAATGTTGTTAACACCAGTATTGTCATGTGTGCTGGACGTATGCTTTTACATCAGTGGGTCGTTGGCGCCGACGCTTGCAGCGCCGGAACGGTTAAGGAAGTGGATGTATTGCCCGCAGCGGCTGGGGTTGCGGGGTGCTATCACAGTTCTACATCAATATTGGTATAATACTGCTATACTGTTTTTCTCTTGACGACTTCGCTGCGTCTGCTTGCTTCACACCCTTCACAGTAAAGGAGCACGACTGTAGCATATTCTGCTCTTTTCTTACGTTGGCTTCTATTGCACCGGATCCGCTCACAGCAAGAGGGAGGCAGTGGTCGGGTGAAGGTCTACTTCAGACGTCTTCTCTGCTAGCGGTGTGTAGGTGGGAACTGCTCGAGGGATGCATGAGTAAACGGTCGTGTGAGCACGCCCAGGATGGCTTTAGCGGTTGTGGAAATCAATTTCTTCCCCAAAGTTGAGGGACTGAAGAATTCGGTGGTCTACTGTGGCTCAGCGCAACGCGGAAGCAGAAGGCACTCCTTGTATATTTTGCCGAGTGGATAACTAATTGTACGACAGATAGAAGCAGCAGCAACAGGTGTACACTTTGTGGCCACGAAGGTAGGTGCAGTGGAAGCGTGGATTACGTTCGTGTGTCTGGTAGGTAATTTCGCAGTGCCCGTGGAGTAGGAAGAGTAGGACGAATATGACCATTGAAGACGGTAGTGATAGTGACAGAAGCAGTGGCTCCGCAGCCGGTCGTGTGCTCAAGTGGTTGTATACAGTGAGTGCTGTGCCCCAACTCTAGTCATCCTCAGAGGACAGAAACCAAATGACCAGTTACGGGGGAGCAGCATCGGAGAGTACCACTGAAATGGGTGTGCACTCTGGAAAGTCAGGCTGCCATCTGTATGGGAAACGACCTACTGCCACGAGCTGTGCGATGGGGAGTGCAGCTTTTAGTTTCAAGGGCGCCCGCTGAGCTGCTGGTCTGGACAGAGGACACGAAAACACGGAGAAAGATAAGGTTCACACCCAAAGACGGGCTAACACAGTGGACCTGATCCCGAGCGGGCTGGCATACTTGACGACGTATATGTGAGGGTCTGTCAGTGAGACGAGGCGTTGACTGGATACAGACATAACGAAGTAGACACATTGACAATATCGTGACACTTTTCTTCTGCGTAAGGCACACGATTTCTTATACAGCGAGTCTTACGGACTTCTGCATTCCTCCAAAATCTGGTCTCTTTCTAGCGGATGGGTACTTGTTCTTGAGAACAGCGTTTTCATAAACGCATACTTTTACGTATATCTCTGTATGCAGGATCTACAATTCCATTACTGGGACTACTTATAAATAGATCGATAGGTAGATATATGCTTGTATGTTTGTGTATGTGTGTATGGTGTTGCTGCTGCCTCAGCTCCTGCTTCTGGTAAACCAGCTGCAGTTGACTAGTCGTGTCTTCATTGCAGGTATACCGCGGGTTCACGATTGCGCGTGTGAGAAGCTGACGGCGTTCCCTTCTCCCAACAAAAGAGTGCTCAGCATTTCAGCGTTTATGTGGCTTCATCTCTCGCACGTAGTTCTTGCATCTCTCTGCCCTCATACCGATCACCGTCTAGAAAGAATGTTATATTCACCACAATGCGCCCGGCGGCACGACTTCGGCCAAGCGAGACACAGGTAGACATTTAGATAAGTGCGTGAATTCTTCAGGTGTAGTAAGGCAACTTTGTTGTTGAACATGGAACAAGACACCCATTCACGTCCATCGTAAATGATTAATAAAAGAATCATGCGTTAACCACTTGCCCGCTACGTCAGTTGCCCCGGCGTTGTTTGGATGATCATGTAGAGCCATCTGTCTTTCAGGACGGTTAATTTGTAGTAAGCTGACGGACCGGCCACAACTTATTCGGAGCTTCTTCAGTAGGAAAAGTAGTTCCTAAGTTTCGTCTACCTGCACAGTAGATACAAATGAGGAGAGAAGATAGGCGCTCACGCTCATTTTAATCCAGCCCCTTCACATTTGTACCACCTGATTCTTTACCTGTACCCTCCTCTAAATAGAACTTGTCAGCTGAAACGTAGAAAGGCAGCGGCGCTACCATCAGCAGGTAAATACGTCTGTGGCGAAGACACCGACAAAATGAACATAAATTAAAGGAACCACTTATCTTTTCCACGTGCACATATATATATATATATATATATGATACACACGCCGTGCTTGTTGTGCTGTGCTGGTGGGAATTTCGCCCAGATGCGCTAAGCACACTTGTCCGTACGACACATTTCAGCGCTCTATCTCCTGTCGGTCAACATTCGTTTGATCTTGATTCGGACTATCTCCAGCTACCACAAAAGTACAAATACGAGGGACACTTGGGAAAAGTGGAATGCGCCAGGGTAGATGCTGCTGTGTAGGTCTGACGTCTGACCGAACTTCGGGTAGGGCCTGACATGACCGAACAGACATGCTTTGAGGGGCGGTTTCCTGCGCTCCGGGTAAAGGTTGCTTTTAGACGCAGTGAACACAAGCAGACGCAGTGAACACAAGCAGATTTTCCCTTTGCGAGCGGTATAACTTGCGCTTCGTGGAACTCTTTGAGGTTTCCGCTGCGGCGAAAACGTCACACGAAAGTGCGGTAAGTCCCTGTTTTCCCCCTGCACGTACGTCTTTTTTATTTCCTGTGTATATATATATATATAGAGAGAGAGATAGAGAGAGAGAGACAGATGCGTGACTCCGCCGCGTGTTGACACACTGACAAACTGCCGTGAGCTCTGGCAATCGGCACTGGCATAGCCTCTTCACGGATTAAGAAAAAAGTGAGGCATCCTAGAGGATTCAGTTTGTCGAGTGGAATCATCCGTCAGCACCCATATATTCCGAGGCCTCTTCGCGCACAGTCGTGTTAGCCCCACTTGTTTTTACTAGTGTGTGTGCGCAAACACAGGCGATACGAGTGGACCAGGTGCTGTCATTGCGAACACATCTGTCTGCGACATCTCAGGCTCGAAATGCGGCGGAATTCGCCAAAATGTTTGTATCACGGCCAGCCTAATGCAGCGTAGGACCAGTCATCACCGTGCGATTGCTACGTTACTTAGTTTGAGGCAAAATCATCGTAGAATATGACGACGTCAATGGACGGGGCGGTGCGCTTCGCTGCTACCGAAGGCAAGCCGTTTTCAGCGCTGCATGAAAAAGTGCCTCAGCCACCAAGTTGTGGCGCCAATCCTTGCTGCCTCCCTTCTTGTGGCTGTCGGTCGCCGACACCGCCGTTACCGCGCTTGTTTACCGCCGGTCTCAGTGCATTCGATATAGCCTTTATCTGTCGTTGCACTCGTCACATGAGGTCATTCGGGAGCTGTAGCACACAGTAGGTCTGTTGATATGGATGCAGCTGCGGTAACGCAGCCACCGCAGTGGTCTTGCTGTAGTGGCTGCTGGAGCTGCTACAGTTGCTAATGCTACAGCTGCTTCGCCCGTTGTTGGCAATGTTGCCTCTCCTCTTAGAGGTGCTCCCCCTGACGTCGGCCTCCTCAGAAATCCAGTCAATCTCGAGCAACTAGAGCAGGGCAGCTGTCTAGGTTATTTGAGCGGCTGTGTTGAGCGGGGGCGCGACGCGAGGTATAGATATGCGGGTGTTACACACATACATACATACGTACATACACATTTTTGCACACCTGTAAAATGGAATATGCCTATGCATGTATAGACACACGCATTTACAGAGGAAAAAAGAGATTTTTAAAAGGCGAACTGCACACGTGGTAGAATTCTTTTCCACAAACGCTCGCACTCTCTCTCACATGCACGCGTGGTGACTTTACAAAAGTAAGGTGGTTAACTGATAAGGAGTCTAGCTCCTGTTACCAGAATATGCTCTATGAGTGGCAAAATTCTTTTCCACAAACGCTCACTCTTTCTCTCTCTCTCTCACACACACACGCATATTCGTACAACAACATATATATATATATATGTACACTCTTTATGTACATATAGACTTATACACCTAAATACACACGCCAAAAGAGTTATTCATGTACAGCTGTGTGTGCACGTGGGTACGTCTTATCTTTAGCGTGTCTTCTCTTTCTCTCTCTCTCTATATATATATATATATACTGTAACCAAATGCGCGTGCCTCCCTGTGTCATCTCCTTTGCACTCATCCAGGCAGTTGTTGACTCCACGCAGCACCCAGTCTACACGCAGAAGCAAACGTCGTCCCTCCTTTCATTTATGTCTACTCTCTGTAGCACACACAAGTCCGCACGTAAAGTAGAATTAGCTGCCGGATGATTCCACCTGAATTTGTACCCGAATACCCAGATTTAAACGAGGAACAAGACGCCCGAAAAAGCGCTCTAGCCTCACCAACAGTTGTGCTACGACGGCTGTGTATATCAGTCGACACAGCTACGGCTGACACTTGGTGGCTGAACCCATTCCGGACCGCAACAGGGGACCCACAAGTGTGTCACGGCATCATCTGTCTTACTCGAATCTCCACATACCAGGTCAACACAGCAGGAACAGGACGTTACGGCTTTGCCGTGTACAATCCTTAATACATGGCTCAGAAAGCAGGTCCACCGTGTGGATCAACCACCTGTAGTACAAATTATCGCGCACTGCAGAATAAATAAGGCACAGATGGCAAATATATCTGCAGACATATAGGACGTGCACGACACATCATTAAGGAATTTTTAAAGGCAGCAAGGAGATGCTCAAAACGTGTTATTTTTGGCGACACCTCGAGGACGTCGTCGGCACATTTTCGTCCCGCGTCATTTCACGCCCCGTCTCCGCCTGGTGCATGCGGTTCGTTCTGTGTGGAACGCCGCTCTCCTTTACTTTTCTGCTCAGACGGAAGAGGAAATGGCACTATGACATATATGCTCACGCTTCGACGGGCTGTGCTCTTCGGGTGAAATGCAACGTGTAGCCACCAGGTATGCGCCGCTGTGCGGATGTTTCTTGCATGAAGTTGTCTCTGACTCATTTCACCAGTAAAATGGGTATACAGTTTGTAAACTGAACAGTGTCATGGTGCTAACCATGCCTAGGTTTCCCGTGTGTAGCTCTTGCCTACACACGCCACGGGTGGCTTTCTGCAGATATCCTATCCATCCTGCAGCGATGCATCTCCTTGTGTCTGGTCAAGGGAGGCTTCTTCACATTGACGGCGGTTCACATGCGTCCCTAGTGACTCACAGCTTCCTCTCCTTTCCAGCACGATTTTGAAGATACAGGCACGCCACTAACCAGACGGTGATTCTGATCAATGCCACTCGCGAATCACAGTCACGTCCTCTGGTGTCGATACACTTGACGCACTGCGTTTGCGTCGCTGACAACGTGTCAAGTTCTTCACAGCCCTACAGAGTCTCTGTTGTTCGCAGAGTCCACCGCACGACAAGACCCGAAGGAGAACCACAACGACATTGTGTGTTTTTTTGTGGGGATCACATACACATGCGCGTGTGTGTATGGCTCTCCACGTCCCGTCCACACACGGTTACATAGAAGTCTTCGGCAAAAGGGTGTCACATGAATCTGTGTGTTGCCCCTTCTGCGAGCTAAGGCACGCAGATGTCTACGTGAGGCTGTCGACTTATTCCAACTGCAAGGTCGCAAAACGTCTTTCAGCCGCACATGCGCGATGAGGAATTATTTCACTGCTACCAGGGTATGAGCCTTGCGCACATGCACATGCATTTACTGATCACATGTGCGCATGGGGGTTTTATTCGCAGACACTTGATAGTCTTTTAAGATTTTCGCAACCTGTCACTTTCGCTTTTCTTCTCGGGACACAATTTTTCCTTTGTCTGTCCTTCCACACGTCGAATTTCCAGCCGTCCACACTCGGTGCTATCCGTTTCTTCTGGCGAAGCTGTATCCGTACGGCGCTCTCGCTTCATCCTTGTGTAGTGTTGTACTACCTCCACTTAAATTTCCCTGATTCTCTGCGACAACGCCGAGAGTCCCACGGTTCTCCTCTTGCCCCTTCCTCTCCCCCCACTCAGTGTGTCTCGACCGCTTCTTTTTCTATCTATTACCGTGTGCGCCTCTCCATCCGGATGCGTACTTCTTCGTATCCTCTTTGTCTCTCCCTCTTTCTCTGTGTAGCATCCTCTCTCTTTTTCTTCCTGTCTACCTTCGCCCTGTGCATTTCGCGCCCCCCCGTCTGGTGCGCGCTGGAAAGATGCTGTCGGTTCCCTGCTGTGGAGCACCAGAAGACTGCGGTGGCGCAGCAGCCTTCGCAGCCGCAACAGAAGCAGCAGCAGCCGCCGCTGCTGCGCTGCCTGCCGTGCCTACTGTGGCAGCGTGTGCTGCCACATTTGCAGCAGACGCCCCTCGCAGAGAAGCGCAGCAGGTGCACCAACAGCAGCAGCGCTCCCAGCAGGATGAGCAGCCGTCCACACAGCAGCAGAAGCAGCACTGCGAACAGCAGCAACACGGACGGCAGCAGTACCCTGCCTCGTTATCCGTGTGTGCACGAAGAAATCTCGCGGGGGACTGCGCGGGGCCCAGCGAAGCAAAGCAGCACGCTGCTGACGACTTCGCAGGCCGTCCTGGCTGTAGCAGCAGCCCTGGCGGCAACGACGGCGCAGAAGAGCCTGCTTTACCCGCAGCCACATTTGAAGCACCGTCTACTAATGCACTAGGCATGAATGGTGGACGCAGGGCAGCAGCAACTCCACGCAAGCCCGAGCTGCAGCAGACGTTGCTGCGGATTCAGGGTCGACAAGTGGCAGTTCTCTCTCTCCGGTTCTCCGATAGATATTTCCTGACCGTTTCCGACAACGGAAAGATGTCTGCCTTGGTAAGCTGCTGCCTGCCTGCGGGACTGGCACAGAGTTGCGAGCGGACAACGACACCGCAACCAGCAGTACGTACACCGCGCGCACAAATATCCTGCCTGCTCTCTTTCCCTTTATCCGCTCTTCACACAGGTGTGCACGCGATTGCTGTCTGGGGGCCTCCTCCTCACAAAAATACTCTCACTTCCCTTGTTCTCTATCTTTCCACACACGCATGTGTGTACATACTCCTCTTCCGGCCAACACTCGTGACTGTGTCACTTTCCACGTGACTGTCTGGTTGTGGGGGCTGGCTCATCGTCCACGCAGAAGAAACGATTTGCTGCGCGTCAGTTCTGCAGAAGCCCGTCTCTCCGTGCGTGGCTTTCTGCGCGGCCGTCCGGCTGTTTTTCTCTCTGTCGCTGTCTCCCTGCTGCTGCCTGAACACTGCTGTATGCACGTGTCTGCGCTGCCACACATACATGAAAACGTGTCCCGGCGTGTCTCACTGCCTGTCTTCTAACACACAGGTACACATACATGTGTGTCTGCATATATATATATATTTATATACATATATCCACGCATATGTGTACATATATATATATATTCTTGTGTACGTGGAAGGATGTATAAAGATGCACACGAATAGTTGCGTAACAGTGGACTAGCCATAGCGAGTCGCAAGAACAGCAGAGGTGGTGGCGCCACCGTCGACGGGAGTCGATTCGTATTCTTTTAAAATGTGTATGTGCATGTGTGGACTGCTGACGTCCACGCAACTGCGGGGATACGTCTGTGTCGGAATTGCATACTCACACGCACGTCATATATATATACATATGTATATATGTATCTATACACGCAGGTATACATAGATAGGTAAACTTGCTTTGACACACATTATGGTATTTATATGTGTGTGTGCGTGCATGTGAAGTGCATATATTACATGCACGTCAAAAATGTGTATACACACCTATGTGTATATATATATATATATATTTGTATGGGCCCCTACACGTAGGCTGTCCCCAGGGTTATGATAGCTGTGTAAGGCTCTGAAAACCTGAACTTCAACAAAGATATATATATATATATATGTACATTAGTGTTTGTGTGCTCTTTGTTGCCGGTTGTGCAGTGCACGCAGTACATTTTTTGCTTTCTACTCGATTAAAGGATGTAATTGCGAATATGTACGTGTGTGTGTATATATATGTGTCACCGTCCAAACGCATCTCCACGTACTTGTATAGAATCGTCTGTACGACTCGAATGAATAATTTGTATCATACGTTGTACACAAAAAGGACGAAAAGACGCTTTCTCTGTTTTTTCTTTTTCCTGTTGTCCTTTTCGTCCGTCTTTTTTCCCCTCTTGTAGTTTCCTTCCCCTTCCTCGTGTCCCTGTGCTGCGTGAAGCTTCCCGTGCGCCGCCGTGCCATGACTGCTGCACCGCGTGGATGCAGCAGACGACGGAACAGCAGAAACATGTTTTTCACCCCATGCAGATTTCCGTAGCTCCCCAGCTTCCCGTATTCTCTCTTCTCCGACCCCCCGCCAGCTGCCATTTCTCAAAACTCTTGACACTATTTTTCGTATATCTTTCCTGCATGCGTAGACATTCATTCTTTCCCTACATTCCGTCTTCTGCCCCTCCGCCTTCCCGCCTTCCGCCTCCTTTTGTTAGATGTGCGTCGGGAGAGGGTATTTTTCCTGTTCCCATTTCGTCTTCCTCATCCTCTCCTGTCTCTTCCGACTCTTCGGTGAGTTTTCAGCGGCTAAAGAGTCCCCTTTTCTTCTTCAGAGTGCGTTAGTGTGTCTGCTTCCTTTTCTGCTGCTGACGCCTCGCACATTTCTTCTTCGTCCTCTTCTTCTTTTTCTTCCTCGTCCTCCTCGCTGGCAGTTCAATTTTTGCTGCGTCAGTTCTTCTGGCTCTTTTTATTCTTCGTGTCTCTCTCGTATTCTCTCTCTCTGCGTTCCGCATCTGTCTTCCTCTCTCCTTCAGCCTCTCGAGAGAATCTGCTTTCCTCTGCCTCACATCTTGCTTTCATTACCAGTCCTTCTTCGCTTTGCTTTTTCTCATTTTCTCTTGCCCTGACCTTTCTGCTGCCCCTGTTTCCTTGTCCGTCTTATTATCTCTTTCGTGTTCTTCTCTAATTTTCGACTTCTCCGCACAGTTCTCTTCGTCCCATCTTCTTCTTCTTCGCGTCTCTCTTCGTCTTCTGTTCCTCATTCTGGTCGGGGATGGTCGAGTGTTTTTGCCCTCCTGCCGCTTCTTTGCAGAGCTTGTCTCCCTATTTTCGAATCCTCCTGGACGCACGTGGCCTCTGCTTGTTTCCGTTTTTCCTCTTTCTCTTGTCCTTCTATTCTGTCTTTACTGCGGCTTGTTTTTCTGTACACCCCTCTTGCAGCTGCGAGGATCCACCGGCTTCGAAGAGACTCGTGCAGATATTGGCGTTTCCTTTCTTTTTGGTGACAGGTGACCAAACAAATTCATTTCTCCCCGGTCCGATCTCCTCAGGCGTAAAAACACACGTAATTACTCGTTATTACATGCATATACAAATATATTAATGTATATATATATTTATATATATGTGTGTGTACGTATACATGTGTATATACGAGTACAGCAGGTATTGGCGTTTCCTTCCTTTTTGGTGGCCCGTGAGCAGATTAATTCATTTTTCTTATTTCGGTCTTCTAGTGCATGAATCACGACGGACAGGTATATGTGCACATACGCATGCATCCTCATGTGTACACATACATACATACACATGTATACATGTACAGCACATGTTGGCCTTTCTTCTTCGGTGAGACGTGAGCAAATTGATTTATTTCTCCTTACCCCATTCTTTTGTGTGTGTGTCTCTCCCCCCGTGTCTCTCTCTCCGTGTGTCTCTCTCTGTATCTCTCTTTCTCTGTCTGGGTTTCTTCTGTTCGTCTCTGTGTGATATTTGGTGCGCTTACCAACGTAACTCCGCGACCCGCACATAGGGGCGCATGCACATGAACGTGGACATATTCTTGTGGGAGGGGATCACTGACGAGTTACCGTATTTCATCCGACATCGGATACTTCTCTTCGCCTTATCTGAGTCTTGCTATATTCACCTTTCTTCTTCCCTTCTTGCTGCTTCTCTCTGCATGCACCTTTTCACGTGTCTCATTCTCTTTCACCTGCTCGTGTATGTGTATGCCTGTATAGATATATATGAATGCATATATGTCCGTTTCATTCTTCTCTTTTTCCGCCGGACTCTCTGCCTCTCTTTCAGCTGCCCACGTGTATGTGTGTGTATGTCTGCACGCATTCATACTCTTTCCCACCTGGCTCTCTGCCTCTCGTCCACCTGTTCGTGGGGGTGTAAATACATTCATATATGTCAGCAGTATCCCTTTCTTTTCCACCTGCCTCCCTGCTTCTTCTTCACGTCTGCGTATATGTGCGTCTATCTGCAGACCTCAGCATTGATGTGTTGGTCGTGTCTGTAGATTTTTTCCCTTTTTGTAAAAAGTGGATTTCTCTGTGTCTCGCTCCCGCTTCTGCGGCATTTTAATCAAAAACGTGCCGCAGAGGTCACCCGCCTGTCACTCCTCTACGCGTCTGTATACATATATATGCATACATATGTGTATATATGGTGTGTATGTGTACGAATATATACGTGTGTATACGTACATGTATACACACATATATGTATAAAAAGATATATATATATCTGTATGTATATATGTACGGAGCCGACATCTGATGACGGCTGCGTCCTTCAGGTGGTGAAAATTTACTTCATAGACAGTGTTCGCGGCGTTGATTTAAAGAGAACAGAGATGAGGTATTAGAAAAGCGATGTTGTTAGAAGAAGCACAGAGAAGAAATATACGTGTCCTGTTGTAGAGAAGCAACAAAGGAAATGATTGAAGCGTAAACTGATGTGGGCGTAGAGAAGATTTACACGCGAACTGGTGTAGACAGGGAAGCGAGCTAAAGAAGAAATGTGGGTGGACTGAGGTAGATAGAAAGGCAATACAAAGAAGAAGTACAGATGAATTGACGTAGGTAGGATAGCAGGATAGAGAGGAAATATATTTAAATTGGTGTAGCTAGAGAAGCGGCTAGAGAAGAAGTATAGATGGTCTGATGTAGACAGAGAGACGACACAGAGAAGTAATACAAATGAAGTGATGCGGCTAAGCAGCAGCCGTCTCGAAGTCGCAAAGCTACAACACATTCACGTTGGTTTATTCTACGCTCCAGGCTGCTTGACAGAGAGAAACGAATTTCGAAAATTTGCTTCCCCTGTTCCATCCACTTCCTCTTGCCACCGGAGGTCGAGCAGTGTCCCGGTGAGAGGTCTGCCCTACCACTACTTCAAATGCTTCCTTCTTCATTATATCTGGTGCCCCTTCCTGTCCGCGACTTCTCTGTTCTTCGCCGGGTTTTCTCGCCGGTGGCAGCAGGTCTGTATAAGCTCTTCGCAGCCGCCGCCCGTCTCAGGGCGCCGCCTTAGGGGCGCAACGCATAGGTGCACGCGGACGCAGATATATGCAAATCTGGCCGTGGACGCGGACACGCATATACGTGCTGCGTATTGGACATCCCCCCGAGTGTGTTTTTATGTGGTCTCTTTACATCAGTATATGTAAAGACGGGTTTCTAAATACTCCACATTCATGTAGGTGTTTACATATGTGTGTGTCTGTGTGTGTGCGTCGATATCTGTGTACGTGTGTCCCTGTGCAGCAGTGATCTTCCTGCGTGCGGAACTGTAAGAAAACATGAGGGTGTTCACGGCTAGGAGACGAGGCACGGCCGTGTATTGGGTGCGTGACACGTGTCCGTGCATCTGTGCGTATACGTGTATATATATATGTACAGATGTGTGTAGATGTTGTTGCGCAACGGATACGTATCTACATGCATCTGCGCGTGCGTGTGCATATACGTGTGTATATAAGTAATGTGTGTAGTGTTGCTGCAGGGAAGCGGATGCCCTGTATGTGTGTGTATTCGTCTGCGTATATATGAATGCGCAGATGGGCGTTCGTGGCCAGAGATAAAAGAGTATATGTGTGTCTGAGTATGTAAATGTAAATACAGATATGTGTGCTCGTATCAAGAAAGAGAGAAAGAGAGACAGAGTCAGGTGGGTGCATTGTAGTCGTAGATACTTGGGAAGAGGATATACTTTCGACACTAATTTCCCGCGCTGCGGTTGAGCGGCCGACACAACTTCTCCCCAGACCGCAGCAGCGCTGTGCTTCTTTTTGCCTTCTCGCTGCTGCTGCTGCTGCAGGAAACGAGAGTACTTTCTGGTCTATGCCCGCGCGCTGCTGAGCCTCATCCAGCAACGCAGCAACAAGCAGCAAGTCGACCTGCTGCTCGCGATCTCGGTACAGGTAAAGAGTGCTAGGCATCCTCGAGGGAAGAAGAGGAGAAAAGGGAAGCAGCAGCAGGGACTGATGAAGAAGAAACAGAGGGACGGGGAGAAGACGAAGACGAGGAAGAAGTAGAAGGAGACGAAGAAGATGGAAAGGAAAAGAAGAGGAATAGGAAGAAGAAAGAGTTGGTAGCAACATCGACACCTACTACACACCAGAGCAACTGCACACGCGTGTCTTGTCTTTTCAAACGACAACAGGGGAGCTACAACCAGATTATCTGGATAAATCTTTGCGCGAACTCATCTACCTGCAGCGAGACGGAAAGAAGAAGAATAAGCGGGACACGTCTGTGTGTACGTCTTTGTATCTCCGCGTGCGTTGTGTGTGGTGTTTTTGAGCGTCAAGCTGCGGCCTGTCCCACACGTATGTGTGCATGTGTTTGTGTCACACGCAGTTTTTGTTTGAAGAAGAGAACTGTACGTACACACATGTAGACGCGCATGTGGCCGTCGGTTTTCCTGAACGGATGTAAGCACCTGCACAGCATTAAGAGAGACGAGCCACGTGAGCAGTTCTACACATGTTCGTAGAAAGAAAGAGAGACAAATAGAGACAGAGAGCGGAGGCGAAGAAAAACAAGAAAATAAGTGAAAAAGAGGGAGAGGAGAGGTACAGAAGCCACACTGGTCTACGTGCTGTTCTCAGGAGAAAATGTTATATCCCCGCAGCAGGTTCTCGTGGGTAAGTGAAGTGACAAGTAAAGCAGTAGGCACTGTGTGGAGTCGGCTTACCTTCTGCTGTATGTACACCGGGAGTGGAGGCCTGCGCGACAGGGACTGACACGCTCCACCGACGCTGAAGACAGAAATACACAGAGAGAGGGATACAGAAAGAGAAACAGAGAAAGACAGAGAGAGAGGGAGACGCAGAGAGGGACAGAGAAAGTTCCCGTAGTTGCACCTTTTTTTTACGGAGGGCGTTGGATGAAAAGGGAGAAATTCCTCGGACATGTGTCTGTGCTTGCGTGCACGGCCGGGGTTTCTCTCTTTTCCCACCTCTCTCCTTCTTTTTGACGATGCACGGGTCTGTCTTGGTCCCCTCTCTGCTTCCCGTCTTCATATCTTCTTCCTCCATCTCTGTCTTCCTCTCTTTTCGATTATCTCTCCGTCTCTGCTGCACTTTCTCTCTCCGTCTCCTCCTTTCTGTCTCCCTCCTTCTGTCTCTTTCTGTGTGTCTTTCCTTCTTTCCGACGCGGTGCAACTCTCTCCCGCGGCGTCACGGCGCCGTAGTCTTGCTGGCGTCTCCGTGTCCCCGTCTTCGTGTCTCCCTCTTCGTGTACCTGCTTGCATGCGCTGCTGAAAGAGAGCGGCTGTGAAAGCGACGCGTAGCAGCACATTTGTGGATTCGCGTTTTGTAATGGGATCGCGTCTCTGCCTGTGTGGGGTTTTTGGTGTCTCCCTTCCGCTGCAGGACGACTCTCCCGCTTTCTTCAAACAAGTGATGCAGGGGATTGAAGGGCACTTTCACTTCGCATAATACCGACGCCTGTTCTGCTTTTCTTCCTTTTTTCTTCCGTCTCACACTCGGCACTTCTGCCTGACTTGCGTTACTGCTCTTCTAGATTTCTCTGTGACTCCGGTCGCTCTTCTTCTCTTTATCCTCTCCTTCCCCTGCAAATGCGATTTCTAACATTGTTCTTTCTGCTTGGTACTGCTCTCCGTTTCTCTTGTTTCCGTCTTACTTTCCTCTCAGATCTCCCTTATGGTAAACGACAAAGCGGTTCATAGTGAGTTTCACGCAGAATGGCAGCCGCTTTTTTCTGTATGGGTACATGTGCGTCTCTACACATACATCGATACAAGCACATGTATACATACGTATTTACATACGTCGTCACGCGTGGACTTGTATGATGTGCACTTCTTTGCAATATATATAACTTTCCGTAGCTAGTTAGCATCTCCCTATATATGTAATTGTATGCATCTCTCTGTCTACACATTCACACTTTTGAGGCAGCTCCTCATTTCGAGCAGTTGCTTCGCACATACGACCTCGGGGATCCACATATGTATTGTCTTCTTCTGTGCGACAACGGAACTCCAGAATATTCTCCATTTGCAAGTGTCGTCCTATTACCACTTCACACATATATATCTACAGCCGCGTAGTCATTTCTAGGTACAAATATGTGCATATATATATATATATATGTATGTACGGTGAGAGCTGTGTGTAGATACACATATATATACCCGTAGAAATATATGTAGAGGTGTATAGATGTACGTAGAAACACGCATATACCTATACATATATACACGAATGCGCATCGCCACAAGTGGAAATGTCATCATGAACCTGGTTCCTTTTTTTTCCATATATTTTCATGCTTCACTGCGTGTCGGGCAGAGGCAGAGGAGACACAGACTCTTCTTCATTGTACTTCCTGTGCACACATCCTCTGCTTTTCGCCCTACCGAAAGCAAGGACATAATCTTTTCTTCTGTACACATTTGTCTCTTCGTTACGGACCGCGTCGAAATCTACGTGTTTCATTTTCTTACGAAATTCTGTCGCCGCCAACATCATGTACATATGTACGTGTAAATGTATATGGAGTCTACGTATATCTACAACTACATACGCATATATACATTTGTATATATATACATTTACCATACGTGCCACTACACGTAGGCCTTCACTATACACATGTATAACATACACGTCAATTTATAAATGTATATATATATATACTTGTGTGTGCGCGCAGGAACATGTATATACACGTGGATGTGTATATACGAGGAGGGTGTAATGTGTGTTGACGTACCATGCGTATATCCTTCGTGCGGCCTGCCGCACCCACTGCCTCGCGACGCAGACTCACGTGCGTCTTTAGTTACATACATGCACACATGTGTAATTCTAGGCATTTGTACTCATCGGTGCAAAGACCAATATACACGTCTTCGTGTGTCTCCCTTCTGCTCTTCACAAATGAACACGTGCGTTGTTGAGTGACGCAGTGTCTATCAATTGTATTGCCGAAAACCATACATATACATGCATATATGCATGTAGGTATGTACAGGTGTGTGTGTATGTGTGTATGTGTGTATGTATATGTATAAGTGTAGTCATATATCTGTCTGTGGATACAGTAACACGTCTGTGTGTAGACACGTGTACGTCTCCATGAAGGCTGGCTTCTTTGTGGACGTCACGAGACATATATATATATATATATACATGCGCACCCGTATATATATATATATATATACATATGTACAAATACCCGCATGCATATACCTATACATACGTGCACTCATGTGTGTGTACTGTAGAAGACCTGTTAGTGAAATGCGTGGCCGAAAGCTACGACGAGGAGGAGCTGTTGGAGAGGTTGCAGACGCCACAGAAGCAACCGATTGCAGAGAGAAGTTTGTATTTGCGCACTGCAACAGTAACAGCAGCAGCAGCGCAGCAGCAGCAGGCTCGCAGCAGCTGTGTAGCATAGCCCAGAAGGTTTTTTGCCCGTGGGCTCTGCAGGCGGCAGAGCAGCAGGCGAGTAGAACTTTTTGTGTCAGCCGCAAGTGGGTGCTCCAGATTTGTGTTTCCGTTCACATACACGTAGAGGTACAGCGAGGAAGACAGGAAGAGGCGCACAGCTGTTGTGTATAAACAGAGGGGGAGAAACGAATAATACAGATACAGCGCAAATAGATAAATACGTACATGTGTTCACGTAGGTGCACGTATAACTCAGGAGCACAGCACAACGCCACGTCAACACATGTGTAGAGAAACGCAGCTACGCACAAATAACCATATGTATACACACGTGTGTGTGTATCCCTTTCGCTGTCTCTTTGTATCTACGTGCATACACTTCATGTAGCAAAGGAGACGAATATACATACGCCTGCAAGTAAAATGTAGAGTAGGATACATAGGTCCACTGGTGGCAAATCAGGACATTATTCGGTGGAGAAAGTCGGCTTCTGCTTTGAAACGTGTCTCTCAAAGAAGTGGTACACTACGCGCATATGTATGTACGATACACATGGAGAGGTTCATACGGAGCTGAACACGGAGATACCTTACAAGAGATCTACCGAACGTGGAAGAATTGACGCTTGAATCACATTTTTTACGGTAGAAGTGCTGCGACAGCAGGAAAACAGGTTAATTCTCTTCTGCTTCGCTTCGTTCTCCATGTTGGACGGCGGTGATACGGTCCAGTATGGGCACAACCGTTACAAACGCTACGTGGGAATGTGCGCCCGCGCAACAACAACAAGAGCAGCAGGTCGAGTACCAGGTGCTGCAATGGGAGATAGCCGCAGATGATGTTGTGAATGCACACGAGCATCCACGTATCCACACACATACATGTGCAATACGTGCATGGACACGTAGATCCGTACAAATATGCGCCACGCATACATACACAGAGTTTGTGGTGGAAGAGACTGACAGGCAGGGGTGTTTTATGCAAATCAGTTCACTTGCACGTGTGTGGATTTCCCCGCAATGACTGCTGTGCGGCAGCAGCAGACGAACTGTGCGATGGCCGTCTGATATTTTCACCGTTCATGTCGAACCACACACATAGACGCAGCCACGCACACGACACGACATACAATTGAGAAGCAAACGCAGGTAAATAATCTATCAGGCGCCAGTGCATTCTTTATGGCGTGAACACTCACACGCACTTGGACGGAATTTGTCAGCATTTCCGCGTGTCGACTTCGGAGAGGGTTCTCTCTTTCTGTAACTTTGTCCTTCTCTTTGTCTAGTACACACTATTCGACGAGTTCTGGATAAATTTGTGGACAAACGGTCGAAACAAATTCACCCATATGCGTACGCGGCGTTACGGCGTTATTACTGCAATAAAAACACAGATGTAGACTGTCAAACACTTTCTCCGAGTCCCCCTGCCACACGATGTCAGAGTGCGTAATTTTCTCTCTGCGCGCATGAAACCGTAGAATCAATTATACAACTATCTATGCAGCTGCAGACGTGTGCTGCGGAGAGGCGTGTGGATAAAGGTATGCGGCCTACGCCTGCCGCCATCGCAAGATTGTCCAGGCTGACAGACCTCGCGACACGTTCAGCAGGAGACACACCTTTTCGCGAAGTTTTTTACGGAGACAACAGACCAAGCACTAGCGGAGGCTTGCTTAGGAGTCGAGACCTTTTCTCAAAACTGGGAAGCCTGGAAAAGTCGGCTTGTCGCCCCCATTTCTTTGTGTCAGCAAGCGCTGAAGAAAGGCATTTGTGCAAAGGCTAAGACTTTACTGCGAAACACATGTGACGTGTGAAAAGGAACTTCCAGGAGGAGGGAACACATGCACAAGTGTGCAGATAGAGATGAATACATCGATCTCACCAGTGTCAGCTGAACTGAATTTCTTTCCGTACAAAGTGGCGAACTGGGAGGCTACGGTAAAGCAGGTTGAAGATCACTGCATTACTGACGTGATATGTACCTCTTTTTGTGTGTGGGTGGCTGTGCCAGTACTATATTCTTTATGTGCTGCAGCAAGAACTTAGAGAGTGCTGCCGTAGTGATCCAAGAACGTCGCTTTGCTGTGTATGTAAGTCAACATGTACACGTATATGTATGGAGAGACACAGACGTACACTGTTGGCGCCCACTGTGCAAAACGATGTTTTGTACAGGAAGTAATGGGGTGCTTTTATGGACTTAAATGACGGTGGACCCCGACCCTAAAAATCGCTTGAATTTATTGCTCGAAAGAGACCGGAAGCAGCCGGTCTCTTTCAGGAGGTTTCATGCGTTTGCTTCATCCACTGGCTTCCATTTGTGCACTTCTTCCTCCCGCTGACGCATAAATGTATAGGGTTCCATCCTGTTCCCGCTTCTCGGACCACTGGTTCCACAATTGCCACCACTGCTAATATTTACGGGAGTCTTCGACGTCCTCGTTTTTTCTGTACCACTGCTGCTCCTCACACCACTACTAGCACAACTATTACAGCTAAAACTAACACCGTCGCGAGTACTGCTTTCAAAACTACCTCGAGCACTACACTTCCTACCACGTCAGACTATTACGATTTACGCTCGTAGAGAGTGGAGAAACTTTTCTAGCGGCCCGTACACTGTTTGTGCATTGGGACTTAATTTGAATGCTCGACATTGACAAGGTCGTTTCGGTGCTTCTTCTTGTTCTGATAGATGTGTGTGCGCGTGCGTGCTTATTACGAATAACAGTTGAGAAGTCACGAGGAGCTTACATATATGTTATTCTTTTCTTTCTACTGTCACAAGCGGGTGACCTGTTCCCTTCCCTTTCCTTGTATATGTTTAAGCAAATAAAAAATATATATATATTATATTAGTGCCAGTCTGTGTGTCCCCTCTTTACATTATCGTGTTTGTGTGTGTGTTTGTGTGTGTTTGTGTTTGTGTTTGTGTGTGTGTGTGTGTGTGTTTATCGACCACTTACGAGGCGTTAGGGGCACTGTGAAGTCCATGCTGAAAAGTTGAGTTGGTGTGGTTCGTCACCAGGTGTTTGTTCGTCACACATTATAGCTACTGGAAAGAGTCACTCGCTGTTTGTTGTTTTCCGTCTCATTTTCCATCTTGTTTGAAGAAGATTGCTGGACGGCAAATGAGTGGCCCTGTGTGAGTGGTCTTCCTTCTCACGGCGGGACGCAGAAAGATATATATAATGCACTATCCGTGTATGCGGATCTTTGTAGTATTTTCGAATGTATCCACACCCACATACACGTATCTTAGAGGAATTATTGATATTATGTTAACCTACCCTCCTTATTTTATTGGTATTATGTTAACCTACCGTCCTTTTCTTATTGATATTATATTAACCTACCGTCCTCTTCTCTCCACCTATAGACGTATCACTTGCTCCGTATCACTTGCTCCGTTTACGGTCGACTGTCTCGCCGAACAAGAGAATGACGATGGTGACGCTAGGCACCGCTTATTTATCCAGCTACAGAGACTGCCTGGGGAATCTGGCCACAGAAACACCACCTACAGTGGAGCAGAAAGTCCTGATTACCAAGTGGACAAGTACATGTGCGCTGGCTCAGAAAATAGCATCGATGCCTTTCGTAACACCAGATTGTTCAAATGCCACGTAGAGCGGAAATATTGCAGTAGTGCAACATTTTACGACGGATGAAGAAGCCATCCGTCTTTGCGTACGTAGCCCTCCTCCCACACCGAGACAGAACAACATACAAACGTGTGTGCTCTCATGTCTGTGCTAAGATTTTTATATCCGCAGCTCTCCGATATACCTAGAGACGTAGTTCTGTATCGGGGTGGGTATGCAGAAATCTGGGTCCGCAACTGCGGACCAATGTGCGCGGCAATACAGATACCTATGGATGTGTGTACACATGTAATGAGTGAATACAAGTTTACAACGTATACGTCTGCAAACTTCTTAAAGTCCAACATAGAGTTCCACGGATACTACTGCCGTGATTGTTGCGGGGGCGACTGTTCTCACTAACGACAACAACAAAAGGATTATTATTGCTACCACTACAGCTACTACCACTACTGCTACTACCACTACTACTTCCACTATGACTCTTACTACTATTAACACTACCACTACTGGTACTGCGTCGATTGAGACCTATCAAAGCACCAGTGGTATCAGAAGGCCACCCTTGCAGCCCTGCTCCTACATAAACTGAGAGAAACAGAAGAGATAAATACTACATTCTACTAATAAATCGGTGGGGCAGGCGCACCCTGACTTCAGTTGTGCTGCGTCACATGGCGTAGCAATTTAACAGTGACTGGTAAGGTGCAGCGCAGAGGCACTAGCAGTGCCATACAGCAGTAGCATTAGAGGGGGCAGAAGCGGCAGCACCTGCCGCCGAGACTGTCGAAGCAGCAGCCGAAACAGCAGCCGAACCACGAGCGACGGCGTCCGCAGACGCTGCAGCTTCCCAACGGGAGGCTCACCAGCGCAGCTTCGGCTCCATCCTTCCGATCCAGAGGAAGCTGGACAAGCGACGACGGACCAGGCTGCAGGGGCGGCAGCAACAACGCCAGCAGGAACACTAGCAGCCGCATCAACACTGCTGCTACGGCAGTGGATGCGTCGAGCAACAAGAGTGATGGAACTGACCCGACTAGCAAGCTGTAGCTCTAATTAGCGCATGCAGTGTGTATGTGTGTGCGCGTGTGTGTGTACCAGGAGAAATCGACACACAGAGAGCCACATAGCCACGCGGCAAAAACATCTGCATTCTTCTTCCTCGCTCCTTAGAATCCTGCAGAATTCGCGCGTGAATGAGATTTCTTCGCCCACGTGTATTCACGTACGCACGCTACTACTGCTACTACTCTATTATTACGCTTATGAGAGAAAAAGTCGTAGCGTAAATCATCACTTCGTCTACTAGCAGTCATTGCGTGTGTAGGCAGAGACAACAGAGACATGCAGAAGCAACACAAACACCCGTGTTGCTCTACAATCTTTTTTTCCTTCGCTCTTCCGGTATTTCAACTCGCCTTACCCCATGCGTTGTATGCCCCGCACACACACCTCGGCTCACTGCGGTGTCTGCACACCCGTGCATTCGACGATTTATCCATTGTGTATTTATTCGTACTTTTCTTTGTCACTTGCACTACCTCAAATCGAGTGTGTTGGAAGGACGAAAGAAATATATACACGGCAACTGGTCTTTTCGGGTCTTTTTTCGGACTCCTTCATTCCCCTTTCTCACCTTCTCCGCGTGACCACCGCAGACTCAGACGAACGACGGCGGTGTACGTACACCTTACCATCCCCGTCCTGTACTCTGAGATCGCCTTCCCTCGTATCATGCCTACTTGGTGGTTCTCTCACGAACTTTTCACGTTTTTCTCCCGTGAAATTACCTCTCCTCTCGTGAATTCTTCTCTTTTCCTCTCTGGTGAGTCCTCCGCTCCTTCTCCTCCACTAGTTCTCCGCCTTTTCTCTCCCACCCTCGTGCTCACGAGTTTCTCCACGACTCGGGGTCACCGGCACACCTAAAAGAAGAGTACTTCAGTGCATCAACTGATCAACGCTTCTCTAGTAGCAATGCTCGCGGTGAAGACAGCAACCTTAAAGAAGCCGGCAGAAGGAGCACCGTCGGAAAAAGCAATTACAGGACCGCCGCCGGCCGCAGCAACAGCGGCAGCACCACTGAGAGCAGGCGTCGGAGAATCAACAAGGGCAGCCGCAGCAGCAGTGCCTGCGGGACAGCGGCAGCAGGAGCGTCAAGGACTGCAGCAGCGGCAGGTGAACGGCAGCAGCACCAGTCAAACTGCCACCGGCAGCAGAAGCCGCAGCAGTGTGCCAACGTCTGTGGCGTCCCAGAGCACGGCCGCAGCAGCAACACAGTAACCGAGAACTTCTGTGACGGTTTTGACAGCAGCCCGTCCTGTGCTGCAGCAGCGGCAGCAGCAGTGTCTCACGGTGTGCTACAGGAACGGAGGCAGCAGCTGCCTGCAGCGGTTGCTTAACGTGGAGGTGCGTGGCTGTGTGTGTGTCTATTTGCACACACACATACGTCTGTGTGCAGCTACGCGGGATGCAGCCGGGCTGCGCAAACAACACCACCGGTTTGCGCGACGCGCAGCAGGAACAGCAACCTTTGCAGGAGCAGCAGCAGGCCTAGACGCGTCGGGAGGCTCATAGCAGCACCGCGTATGCGTGAAGGAGCAGCAGCAGCATCATTGCCCCAGTCGACTTGCGCAAGCAGAAGTCACGTGGAAGAACGTTTGAGCCTGTGCCGTTCCATTCCTCCTCCTCCTGCTGCTGCTACTACAGAAGCAGAAACTACGGAGTGAGAGAGGGAGCAGCAGTACCAGCTTTATGAAGGAGAGTAATAGCAAGAGTGACAAGAGCAGCTCCAGGAGCAGCTGCCACACATTCACGTGTAGAAAGCAGAGGGAACAGCGGCTACAGATAAGAGCGACACTTGCTACAACAGCACCAGCAGCAGTAGCAACAGGTATACGAGCCGTCGGAGCATGCAGGGAGAGCAGGCTGCATGAAGGCGTGCCTTATACCCAGCAGCAGCAGCGACGACGACAGCAGCAGCAGCATCTCGTCCGCGTGCACGTGGGCCGCCCTGCATACATGTTTAGGAGATGCGGCGAAGTGCTGCCCAAGTTCGTCTTTTCTTCTACGCTTCTGCGAGACTGAAAGTATAAAAGGGCTTCTCTTAATATTCATATTGTCAGATATATGTGAAACTCGATAGTACTCGATATGTGTAATCCTGTACGTGACTACATACATACACATATATGTATATATATACATATGTATACATCTCTCTCTCTACATCTATATATATATATGTATATATATCAACGTATCTGCATATCTGTGTCTCTCTCTATATATATATGTAGATGTATGACTGATGATTGTATGTGTAAACGTGGTTGGTGTCCTTCCTTACATTTACATCACCTATATAAATGTGTTTCTGCATGTGTCTACCATGTTTCTGTAGTCTACACGTAAGTGTATAATATACTTGACAGAGATATAAGTGTGTACATAGGTAATAATCTGCATGCACATATATATATATATATGCCTGCATACTTATTTGCATGCACCATATATACGCATATATATATATATATATGTATTTAGATGTTTGTGTATGTATCTGCGTATATGTGTGTATATATGTGCATATATATATAGGTGCATATATATACGTGTATTTCTAATTGTAAACATTTGTCCATATAGATGTGTGTAGGTGTAGATAGTTGTACACATATGTACAGAACTCTATATTTACATATATATATATATATATTCGTATTTATGTACATACGTATGTATACGTATATATGTATGTTGTGTCTACACGTGTATGTATATATATATATATATATATATATGTACACTTCTGTGTATGTAAATGTATATGTGTCTACATGTGTGCACGCACACGTGCTAGTCAAGAGGGTACAACTGCAAGGAAAGAAAGGGCGTGCACGCGTTTGCGTGGGAAAGACGGCAGCTTTGTTATGATGGCTGCTGCAGTTGCTTCTTCATCTTTGCCTTCGAGTGCTTGTGCCTCTTCGCGTCCTGCTGCTGCTGTTGCCGGTCTGCCTCCTTCTGCTCCTGCTGTCACCTCTGCAGCTGTTCGCTGCTGTGCTGCTGCTGTTCGATCTGCTGCGGCTGCTTTTGCGGCATTAGTTCGCTCTGCTGCTGCGGTTCCTGCAGAGGCATCTGGCTGTTTGGGCAGTAGCTGCCTGCGGCTTCCTCTCGTTTCCTGGCTCTTGCTGTTTTCCCTGTTGCATGCGTCTGCTGCAGCAGCCACGGGCACGGGTTGCTGGTGCTGCTGCGACAGCACACCCAAAGAACTAGTCATTGGCCGCAGCAGCAGCAGCCGCAGCTGCTGGTGGTCGTTTCGCGAAGCCGCAGCAGCAGCGTCTAGGATTCGCTCCTCCCCTTCGTCGCAGAGCCGCTCCTGTTCTTCTCTGCTATGCAGCAGCCGATCGAGCCGCACGCAGTTCCTTTTCTCTGGCGACGCTGAAGAAGAAGAAACAAGAAGAAAAAGAAACGGCGTACGCGTGCCGCTGCTGGTGCCGGCTCTGCAACAGCAGCAGCAGCAGGAAACACAGCCACAGGAACGCTTGCAAGTGAAGAAGAGGCAGACCCTGCAGCCCCAACAGCAGCAGCAGAAGAAGAGGAAGCGAAAACAACAGCAAGGACAACAGAAGAGTCGCGCACAGATCCACAAACAACTGCAGCAGCGAGCCACATGTCGCGTGCTCCTGCCGCCGCAGCTCAACGGGCAACAGCAGCAGCAACAAGAGCAGCAGCAACAGGAGGAGCAGCAGGAGCAGCTAAAGCAGCAGCAGCAACAGCAGTGGCAGGTGAAGAAGCTGCAGCGACAGAGGCAGCCACATGAACGGCGAAGTTGGTCAACTGGTGCAGCACTTGCTCTCTTGAATAGGAATTTTGCAGCGGCTGAAAAGGGAGCGCAGCAGCATCGCAGATGCTTTAGCGGTCACTTTCGTTTCTTTCCTGCTGCTGCTACTGCTCAAGCTCGAACTGCTAATCTTGCTTCTTCACTTCACGGTCCTGCTGTTGGCGTCGGTAATAACACTGCTGCAGACTCTGCAGCAGCAGCTGGTGCTTCCGTTTCTGCTGCTTCTGATGGGACTCTTTCTTCTGTTGCTGCAGTGCGCGTTGCTTGCGGGGCTGCTGCCACTGTTGCTGCTGCAGCAGGTGAAACAGGACACGCATGCCCCACACTTCGAAGAAGACCACTCCTGGGAGTAAGAAGAGGCAGCTGTTTCTCTGCTGCTGCCAACGTCCCGCAGTTCCCCAGGGACCGCCCCAGGAGCTCCGCCAGCGGCAACAACAGCAGCAGCAGCAGCCAAAACAGCAGTAGCATCAGCAGCGATGGCGCCAGCAGCAAGAGGCGAGAGGCGCAGACAAGCGGCCGAAGCAGCGACGGCGACAGCAGAAAGAGCAACAGCGACAGCAGCAACAGCAGCAACAGCAGCACCGACGGCAGCAATAGCAGCAGCGACGGCAGCAACAGCAACAGCGACAGCAGCAACAGCAACAGCGACAGCAGCAACAGAGGGAGCCGGCGCAGCACGTTTATCTTTCCTGGTGATGCAGCAACGTGGGGTCGATCTTTTTGTGAAGGACGCTGTCACACGTCTCCCGTGCTGCGTCTCGTCTGGCAAAACAGCAGCAAGAACAAGCAGCAGAGAAACTGCAGCAGGCGCGTCTTTCCCCCCCGCAGCAGCTGCGCACCACCCTCTCTCCGCAGCAGTCCACACCAGCAGGCAGCCCTCTTTCAGAGCAGCAGCAGCAGCAGGAGGAGGAGGAGCAGGAGCAGCAGCAATTGCGTAGGGAGCAGCAGTGGAATACAGAGCTGCACCGGCAGGTTGATAAAGGGCAGCTGGTACACAGAAGAGGGGAAGAAGCAGGCTGCCATACGTACAGCAGCAACAGCAGCAACAGGGAGCAGCGACGCATACCTAGAGGGGAGTCAGCATGAGGCGCTGCTGCAAAACTTTCGCAATGAGTTTGCTCGTCTGCAGCAGTTGCTGCAACCGCCACCTTCTCCTTCTCCTGCTGTCGCTGCCCCCGCCCAGCAGCCGCAGCAACAGCAGCGGCAGAAGAACCACGAGGAAGCAGACATCCTCGAGCGATTGCGAGGGCTGCAGAGACAGATGCATACGGAAAATTCGCAGTCTGCACTTCTTTGCGAGGAGCTGCAGCCACACACTGCGCAGGAGCAGCAGCACCCAGCAGGGCAGCAGCAGCAGCACACAGGAGAAGGAGCGCGTCAGCAGCAAGAGTGGGAAGCGGACGAAGATGCAAAAAAGAAGCAGCAGCAGCAACAGAGCCAGAAAGGGCAGTGGACTCTCAAGGACGTGCTTGCTGAAGTGCAGCGAAGAGGAGGAGTCAAATTAACTCCCGCAGCAGCAGCAGAAGCTACAGATATCCTGCAGGCGCTCATGCTTGACACACAAGGCATAGATGACAGTCTTGTTCTTGTACGTGCGGAAACACGTATGTGTGTGTTCGTACGCCTCTTATTTCGATGTGGTTCAACACACGTATATGTACAACATTGCATATACATATAAATATATATACGTATTTCTCTCTCTCTTTCTATATATATATATGTGTTTCTCTGTTTAGATTTATATATACGGATGTTTCTTCGCATATGGATCTACACGTGCATTGAGTTACTACATTAAGCACCTCTTCTCCTTATATATATATGTGTATATATATGTATGTCTCTCTGTCTATATTTATATGTGTATGTATGTTTCTCCGCATATATAGCTATACGTGGATTCAGTTACTACAGTAAGCGCCTCTGCTGCGTATATGGCTACGTATATGACTGGGTATGCGTATATGTGCGAACGAAAGAGCAGAAGCACGGGCAAAAGAGGCGACGCAGGCATTCTTTTCCGCCCTGTGTAGGGCAGCATTCCGATGTGCAGGTCTCTTCAACTCAGGAAGAAAATATGCGTGTTCTGCAGATGGGCAGGGAAGCTCAGCGCATGCGTGATTATGGGCTTCAAGCCGCTGCTGTCTCTCCTGCTCCACCAGAAATGTCCGGGGCCAGCGGCGTACACCACGGCCTGCGTGTGTCTCTCCCTGTAATTTCTTCGCGGTCCCTCCGTCTCCATTACGGCCTCCTCCCCTTCTCAGTCCTTCCTTTTCTTCTTCTTTTGCTTCTCCTGTCTTTTTGTATATGCAGACACATATATGAGTGGGGGGGGGGCAGCAGCAGAGAGAGCAGCTCAACTCAGGCCGACGTTCGCAGCAGACAAGCAACGACAAAACCGAAGTTCTCGTATCTACCAGCTACGTAATATTTGCAGAGGAACATTCCACACATATATACATCCTTTTCATCAGTACTTCTGCTGCATATACGTGTGTGTGTATATCTTTTCCTCGTATCATCTTCCTGTACAAACACATACGTATTCACGTCTATTGAAATACATAAACTTCTCGAAGACTATTCCTGTACACGCCTTCACATATATACATACGTATATATACATATATGTACATATACACTCCTATATTATTCCTGCAGACACATATACATCTACATATGCATAAATTTCGTATACGCTATTACTGTGTATGTATATACATGTGTATAGGCTTTTCGCACACTACCTCTCTACAAATACATATATATATATATATACTTTGCAAATATTTATTCTGTACACGTATATATATGTGTATGTCCGTATATGATATACTTCTCCTACACCATCACTGTGTAAAATACAGGTATATGCTTTCCACTATACATATATATATGTGTGTGTTCTTTACACATATACGTATGGATGTGTACGTACGTATACATAGATGTCGCACTTTCGAGTGCACACTGACGTGGTTTATTTGCTTCTCTTTAAGCAAGTGTCCGGGCTGCGCCACCCCTCTCTCTCTGTCTTTCTCTTCCGCTTTCTCCTTCTGTCTTTCGACAGCACCCAGCGGGGCGTATTTTGTTGTGTGACTTCCTTTTCTGTGCTGCTGATGATGCAGCAAGTGCGCATACAGGGGTGGTGGGGTCTCATCACTCTTCTGTTCTTCTGTGGAAAGTCAACTTTCTGCCGCCGACGTCTCGGACTCTTCAGCCGCCCCTCAGCCGTCGCCGCCGGGTGGTCCTGGGTTTGCAGCAGCTGCTGCTGCTTCTCGTTGCCTTACTGCTGCTGTAGTTGCTGCTGCTGCTTCTCGGTCCCCTGTGCTGCTGCTGCTGCCCCGGCTGGTGCTCGAATTTCTGGCGTCCTGTTGTTCGTGCTGCTGCCTTTGCTGCTTCCTTGCAGCGACTGCAGCGCCTCGTAAAAAGTGGCGCCCTGGGAGAACCGCTGAAGCAACTTTATGAACTGCAGGAGGTAACTTGCCTATTTCCCTTTGAAGAGGACTTGTAACGGCAAATACTCGAACAATGCTTCTGCGGCCCTATCTTCTCCTTTCCTCTACGAGACAGGTGTCCCTGCGTACATGCCTTGAATAAGGCGCCCGTACAGGCCACCGGTATATATAATACGAGCTCTTGTACATATCTAAACACCAGCATGCATATATATATATATATATATATACATATGTCCACGCGAGTGTGCACGTGTGTCTGAATGCTGCTGAAGGAACTTCCTACCACAGGAGAGTGACTTTCAAAACATGCTGAACCCCTATTTTCATCTTCCTACATATATATTGACACACACATACATATCTGTCTATACATATATATATGTATATATACACATATATGTATATGTATATACGCTACCCCGTCTCTCTATCTCTATCCATATATATATATCTCTGTACATAGATGCACATATGTATATATATGTATATATATATGTACATATTGCTCTGTGTGCGTGTGTCTTTCTGTCTCTCTGTATATATATATATATATATATACATCTACACATACGCGTATTCATATGTGTGTGTATATAACTGTTTGTATATATGAATATCTCCCTTTCTCTCTTTTATCTTTCTCTCTCTCTATATACATGTGTACGTACACTTCTGTAAATATGGTACTTTACATACTGGCGCGCAGGGGTTGTGCTGTGTAGACTGTGTACGTATGTATCTGCTAGGTATATACATATATATTTATACGTCTGTGCGTCCCTCTTCTTCTCTCTCTATCCACCTGTATACACGCGTATATATGTGTGCAATATGTTTTAGTTTCTCCTTCTTGGTCTATCTCTCTCTTGACCTCCCCGGGTGGGTCGGAATTCTGTTGTATGAACTGTGCGTGCCTGTGCTATGCTATGTGTAGCAGGTATATACGTATGCAGTCTACACAGCACAACCCCTGCGCGCCACTGTGTAAAGCGACATATGTACAGAAGTATACATACATGTGCATATATGGAGAGAGAAATAGAAAAGCGAGAAAAAGAGATATTCAAAAAATTTTCGTGAAGTAGCAGCCAACAACAACCCCCGTGACAAGCTTCGTCCTTTCTGCTGCAAAGTTACTTTCCCGCTTCCCCTCCACAGCAACACCTCCGCATGCAACAAAAAGACACACGTACTTCTTTACGAAAAGGGCCTGCACCTCTCTTCTTCTCCTTTTCGAAAAACGTAAACCTCCGCACGACTCACGTGGGCCTCCACCGACGAAGCCGCTGGACCACGCGCCCTTTCGCTGTCTCTCTGTCTCTGCTGCTGCAGGCGACGACGACGCAGCACACACCCCACACATACACCAGAGCACATAAATATACATATATATATATACGTATGTGTATACGTATTATTGATAGAGAGAGAGACAGATATATACATATATATATATATATGTATACATACGCATATCTGTGTATTGATCTATCTCTCTATATATACATATATGTATACATATGTGTATGTACATATCTATCTATTTGTCCACATATATATATGTACATGTATTTACACACATATGTATGTATATGTTGAGGTAGATAGATGTACAAAGAGGCGTCTACAGATGTCCGTCCTTAAATATATTTGTGTGGATACATAGGTGTATATATATGCGTGTGCGTTGCATGCGTTTCCGTCTCGACGCCGATAAAGTTTCTCCTTTTTCCGTCGTCAAGTTTGATCTAAAAATCTTTTTCTTTTTGGCAGATGTCTGCTGTTCGCACACGTCTGTGTTGGCGTCTCCGTCTCTCTTCGAAGGAGACGCCTTCGTCCGGGCCTCTTCGTGTCTCCGTCTCCCTCTGTCTCTCTCTGTGTCTCCGTCTCCGTCGCCACCCCCGAGCAAGAAGTTACACGTGCTGCAGACCCCACACATGAACTGACGAAAAAGCGCAGAACTTCTCTCCATATATCTTCCACATATACATAAGCAGCTACAGAAGTCACCTACAGAAGAAATTATATAAACATATATATATATATATATATATATATATATGTACATAAACAGGCACACACACGTCCGTTTATCTATATATCTTCATATATATTTATGTATGTGCGCATATATACGCGTCCGTTTATGTTTCTTCATCGTACACGTTGCTTCTATATAGGTTCTCCTGGATATCTATATGTGTGTTATATATATATCTTCATATACGCATATATAAATGTATGTATGTCTGTGTGTATATATATGTATCAATAGATATAGAGTTAGATAGATATGTGTACATTTCTATATATATATATATGTATTTTTAGATATATGTGGGCATTTGTAGACGCGTTCGTTGATGCGTCTTCATCTCTATATGTTGCTTATATATGGTTTGATCTACATATCTATATGTATATATATGTATATATATATGTGCGTGTGTACTCATATATGCAGTTGCATGCAGAGAGATTGTCAGTCGTATATATCGTCTCCTCAAAGGATTGATTTCTTGCCTCAGAAGATTTTTAGCAAATTAGTTTTCCCTTCTTTCCCCCGCTCCTGGACTATCAAATGAATCTGCATCTCTCTGCAGCCGCGGCGGTAGTATCTGTTCTTCTTCTATCCCTACAAGAACGTACACATACATATATTTGTATATATATACACATGTATCTCTCTATATATATACGTATGTAATTGTGGGGCTTGATTCCGTCTGTTTCGCCCGGTTACTCTTGTATATCGTGAAAATGTTGTGTAGAGACACCCGCACGTGTCAGTCGTCGCGGTGTCTGTACACCCGGATCCACCTTTTCGCACGTGTCTCAGGCTCCTGTGGATCTTCTTCTTTGCGTCGCTCCGTTTCTTCCTCTTTTCTTCTCTTCCTCTTTTTCTTTCCTTTTCTCTCTCTGTCTATCACATGTCCCCTTCCTCTCTGTGTGCTTCTCTGCGTTTCTCGCCTTTTTCGTCTTTCTTTTCCCACTCTCTCGCTGTCTCTGTGTGTCTCAGGCCGCTCTTCACCGGCTCCCATATGTATACAGACGTGTGCAAGTATGTCTGCTGCTTTCCTTTTCCACATGTGTAGAACATATGTGCAGCAACGCTGCGGCGCCGGCTGTCGCTTGCTGTTTTCCAGCGATCCTTGCGATATCCCTGACATCCGCATGTGCGGCTGCTCGTCCTCTCCTTGCCGGGTGCCCACACAAACAGCTGCGTTCTTCACTTTGCTGTCTTCTGCTGCCCAGAGCTTCTCAGCTGCTGCTTCTCTGCTAAATATCTATTAAGTGTGTCTGCGGAAAGGAAGAGAGAGGAGAAGAAGGGAGATGAAAGGGGGAAAGATATATATATATACATACATATATATATATATATCTACATGTATGCGTATGTGCAGTCGTATATATATAGACACTGCGTGATGTGCTGCCGCCTAAAAGGGTTGCTGCCTGTCGCTGCTGCAGCAAGCGCAGGAACGCGCAGAAGCAGACGCAGCAGAAGCAGCAGCAGCAGAGCGCGAAGGAGGAACAGAAGAAACAAAAGGAAAGGGAAGGGGAGCAGCAGCAGCGAAGACGCCCATGGAGCTAGTGCAGCAAACCCTTCGAGAAGCAGCGGCAGATCCAGCTGCCCGACGCATGGCGCAGGCGATTCTCAGCGCTGGCTATTCACGAGCTTCTTCTTCTTCTCCCTCTTCCTCTCCTTCTTCCTATTCTTCTTTGTCTCCTTCTTCTTCTGTTTCTCTTCCTCCCGCTGCTGCTGCTGCTGCTCCCTCCGCTGCTGCGGGTCCTGCTGCTGCTGCTTTGTCCGCCCCCGGCCCGGACCAGGCGCACCATATGCAAAGCCAGCAGCAGCAACAGGAACAGCAGCAGGAGCAGCAGCAGGTGGCGGAGAGGAAGGCGCAGGAGGCAGGGCTGCTGGAGTTTCTTCGCAGTAATACGCAGCAGTATCTAGAGGTAGAAGACTGTGTCGCTACGCTATCTGCATACACTTAATGTATGTACATATACGTTTATTCTGCATATATGTGTATATATGTTATTCCTATATACACTACTAGTATCCTAATATTCTTCTAATATATATATATATATATATACGTATGTATGCATGTAATCTCTCTCTGTATATATAGAATATTCGTATATATACCTGCTACATGATCATATGTACTTGAAGCTGTACACACAGAGTAACACTCCCATAAGCATATATGTAAGTATACGTATGTATACATTCATCTGTGTATATGTACTTCTATTTATATACACGTATACTGTGTAAAAAAGTACGTTTCCCCACACTCGACATGTGGCAATATATCGTCACTGCGTCTGTGTTCTTCTGTGTCCACATATATGTATGAAATACATATGGAGAGACACAGGTACATACTACTTGCACACATAAATACATATATATATATGTGTAGTGTGGGATGCCTTGTAACATGTGTGTGTATATATTTCTGTTGAAAATTATCTATCTGACTTTGTATATATATGTGAGAATCTACTGGCAGGCCGCGCTTCGATCTAGATATATATTTGGGGATTCATATGTGTAAATGTTTATACATATATATGTATATATGTCTGGGTTTATTTTGGGCAGAAGAATAGGTTTGTGTGTGGGAGGCGGGTTCCTCTGCGTCGCCGAAGGAGCTGCGGAGGAAATGCTTGACAAGCTAGAGGGAGTCTGTGCTTCTTCAAATTCTTCGGAATAGCCACATCTGCATAGACACACACACATATCCCTGCATGCAGAAGGATGTGTTTGCTTACCTCCACGTCAGTCTCAGTGTCTCGCTTTTCTCTCTCTATACGAAGTAGACACGTAGACGGACATTCAGTATGTTCTTTGCCTTCTCTTCCTCTGTGTGTGTGTGTGTGTCTATCCTTTTCTGCTGCTCTCTCAATCAGTCTGTCTGTGTCTATGTATCCGCATGCATACGCCTATGTACGCGTATATATGTATGGGTGTGTGTGTAGAGATCTAGCTTGGTGTATATAGGGCAGCGGGCAGCCAACAGGTGGCCACGCCACGCGCGCGTCCTTGCATGGGGAAGTGTGATGTGTGTTTTGCTGGAATTTCCCTCCGCTGAAACTCCGCTACTTTGACGAGGGGACTGCAGCAGATGGACGTGAAACCGGCAGGAGTCGCCCACGCCGAGACAGAGGGAGGGACGGTGTACGTACACCGCACTTCTATCCTACCCACCACCTGCCTGTTCAAACTTCTTTGTTAAAAACAATCTTTATTTTGTTACTTCTACCTCTCTACATTACGACTGGATATAAATTTATACACATACACGTATGTGTCCATGTCTGGACAGAGAGATAACTATAAATGTGCGGGTACAAATATGTGTGTACCCTCGTACATCCACATATACGTGTGTTCATATATATATGTATATGTCTGTGAATACATGCAGAAATAAATATACGTATACTAGTATTTCTATATACATACGTCTATATACACATGTACACGTTAACATGCATATATATATATATATATATAGGAACACCTGTGTATATCTATATCCATGTGTGTGTATACATATATATATATATGTATATACGTATGTACAAACATATGTAGACATACATGTGTCTGTATACGTGTGTGTGTGCGTATTCATCGAGACAGATATAATCGTACAAATCTACACATATATATCTATATATATATAGAGAGAGATGTGTACAGATATGTATACTCTGTGCGTGTGTATGTACACAGAGAGAGGTAGATGTACTAATATATTTGTTCATCTCTATCTCTATATTCACACGTATATATATATGTATATATATCTAGATAGATGAGATATGTATACATGCATATGTATGTATTTATTCGTGTATATATATATATATATGTAGATATAGATATGTACAGGTGTGTATACTCTGTGTGTGTGTGTGTACAGAGAGGGACGTAGGTGTGCAAATATATGTGTATTCATCTGCATCTTCATATTCACATATATATAGAGAGAGATAGAGAGATACGTGTAGATATGTATGTATGTATTTATTTGTGTAGTTGAGGTATTATGTGGAAAGGAAGTCGTTTCTCTGCTGGGAGAGTTGGCATGTTGTCTCTGCATGCCGCGCGTAGATTTCACCCGAAGCGTCTCTCGATTTTTATTAGTGAGGAATCAATTTATGTCAGTCAATATGCAGTCACATACACATATACACATATACATACATATATATATGCATATATGTATGTATATGTATCTCTTCATGCTCTCACATATATTGAATCATATAGCAATTCATATAGTTACACATGTATATGTATGCGTTTTTCTATCTGTTTACGTATCTATCTATATGTATGCATATATGTATATATTGTTGGAGACATGCACAGGAGGATGGCATTCCTTGAGTTTTGTTGCTGTTTTTCTTGGTAGTCCGGTGAAATAGTTTTCCGGTGTTTGTTCTGCCGGCTCTACACCTCTCCGCATACATACATATATTTACATAATATTCATGCGTTTCGCTTGTATATGCATGTGTATATACATGTGTACAAAATATATATGTGCATATATATACATGCACATGTATATATATATATACACGTACATACATATAATGTAAGTGCGCACATATACACATGTGTATGTATGAATACGTCTGCATATATGTCTTTGGACAGTCTGCACGTGTGTATAGATCCACGTAGAAATCGGGAGACACAAAGAGAGAGAGATAGAGAGCCAAAACAAGATATTTATACAAATGCGTGTGGATACGTTATTCACATACATACCTCCCTACTCATATATATATGCGGATGCATATATGTGTCTCCCCGGGGTGCCTCCTTCTGCATGCGTGTGTGTGGGTGGGGGGGGGGGGGGGTAGACGTACATATTTGAGACGCGCCAATTTTTATTTCTGCCTGCCTGCTGTGCGCGTCTTCGCCAGCAACAGAACTTCCACGCATATCTTCCTGTTTGACTCCTTCGAGCTCCTCCGCTCTTCACGTGCTGCGGTGTAGTCGCCCCCGTTTGCGTCCGCTGGCGTCGTCACCGTCTCGTTGCAGCCGGTGCTTCTTCATCCGTGTAGCGTCTTTTTCTTCCTTTTCTTCGTCCTGCGTGCTGCCCGCTTTTCTTCTTCTTTTCGTTTTTCTCCTTCTGACTTCTGCTCTTCTCAGTGGTCCTCTCCTCTTCTTTTTTTTGCGGTTTCTGTCCTCTGACTGGACTTCCCGACACGCCGCGGGTCTTCTCCGCTTCCTGCACTCCTGCTGCCCTCTTTTTGCGTCTCGCTGCGGTCCACCACCTCTTCGATGAACTTCGCGTTTCTCGTTTTCTTCTCGTTTTCTTGAGCGTCCTCTCCGTTTCTTGTGTCTGTGTGCCTGTTTGGACTTCGTCTCTTCCTGCGCTCTTCTTCCCGGCTTCATTTGCTTCTTCTGCTGCTGCTGTCCTTTCTGTCCTCTTCTTCGGGCCCCTTTTCTCCGCTTCTCGTTATTCGTCTCCACCCCCCTCTTCCGTCTTTTGTGTCCCCCCCTTCTTCTTCTTCGTGTCCCTGCCCTCTCCCCTTCTTCTTCTTCTCCTCTGCCTTTCCTTCCTTTCTGCTGCTCCTGTGTCTCGGCTTCTGTCTCGCTGTGCTTTTGCCAGCACGTTTCTTGGGCATAGCGACTTTCCTCTCCCTTTTGCTGTCCTTTCCCCGCCTTCCCTACCACCTGTTTCTGCTGCGGAAAAGAATCACCTGGAAACAGGACACTAAGACGCTGCAGCTCTGGATACCTCTGCCCCCGGGTAAATCTGGTCTTCTTCCAGAAAATCAGTCGCACAGACATGCACGAGTAGCTCTGATCATGTGTCTCTCTCCTGATTTCTGTGTACATTTACATACATATCTATATGTATCTACGTCAGTATTTAAGCTTATATATGGTTATATATATATGTATGGATAGATAGACACGTATACGTATACACGTATGTATATGGCTATTTATGCTGATACGTATATGCGGATACATATAGAGAGAGAGACTGAGAGGTAAACAGATGGCTAATTGATGAATAGGTGGACACATATATGCGTATAAGTACATAGATAATAAATATATGTACCTTCATCTGTGTAGGTGTGTACGTACGTATATACAGAGAGCGTGAGGCGCATGGGCGCGAAAGGAGCCCAGCACACACACCGCGATGCCGGGGGTGTCTGCCTGCGCCGACGATATTATCTACACATGTATATATTTATGCATATATGCGGAGAATATGGACCAACATATGCTCGTGCGCACCTCTCTCTCTCTCTATATATATGTGATGCATCAGCGAGGTTACATACTTTTATATAGAGGTATGCGTACTCTGGACCTGTGTGTGCATCTCCACAACCATACATATACTGTGGACGGATGTATATATACACATATATGTATTGGTCAATATATTGTAAAATATGTATTATGGGCCATTGTCGTCATACTCTAACATGTCTGTAGATGTTATGAACCAGCATATTCATATCTATATATACACACGTCTATGTAATATGAACCAGTGTGGGTGTACCCCTGTGTGTTTATATGGCGACACGTATATACACATGTATAAATATATGTATATACACATACAGGGGGCCATTCCATACATGTATGTATATATGTGTATGTATGTAGAAACGTAAATATATATGTATAGGTGTAAACATGTGTATGTATATATAGGTGTAAAAGGCTTCGTGACAGCATCAAGAGGCGTTTACGGCCGCACGTATGGACGAAAGGTCTATCTGCAGTCTCTGCTGCATCTATTGATATAGATATATGTTCGTAGAGACAGACAGAAAGAGGGGAAGGGAGAAATAGGGGAAGACAGATGCGTACATAATGAGCCAGAGACCCAGGGAAGAAGACAGTCTTACATTTCTGTAGGTGAAGCTACACATATATATATGTGTGTGTATATATACATAGAGAGAGAACAGCTACACATATGTATATAGAGGAAGAGGGAGAAAAACTAGCAGAGCCAAAGACAACTTCTCGCATGCAGAAAGGGAGAGGGAAGGGAAAATGAGGAAGAATACAACCGCGTCTCCATATGTGGCAGAGCGACTGGCAGAGGGGCTGCGCGGCGGTTATTTGCCCGTCTCTATTCAAAGCTCTGAGACACGTACATCTCTCTGTGTGTGCGTATATGTGGCGCGTCTACGAACCCGTTGCATGCGTCGCAGCCTGCGTCATTTATCGTGGTACATATGCCCGACTTTCTACGCCGCATGCGGCTGCACGCATGTATTTTTATAGCAGCGTTTGGCAGCAAGCCACACGTACCCACCACGAGTCGCGGTACACGGTACTGTGCGAGTCTCTTCGCATTCTCTAACATTTCATCTCAGATAAAGAGTTTCTTCCCAGTTGGATGCTTACACACATGTATATATATGAGTGTTTGTATATATATGCACGTATATGTGTATCTCTGAATTCTCCCATATGTATACGTATACGTGTGTATAGGTACATTTGTCTCTAAGTGCTTGCAGAATTTCATATCAGCCTATCTCTAGATATATATAGATATGTGTGTCTAAATGCTTGTGTACAAATGTACGCATATATATATATGTACTTTTCTTTTAGTGCTTGTATAGCTGTGCGTCAGTCACTCTTTAAATGCTACTGCTTATACACATACGTATATATACAGATAGGTGTTTCTCTCTCCCTCTCTCTCTCTATATATATATATCTAGCCACTCGTGCACATATGTATATATGTATGTATACATGTGTATATGTGTATATCTCTAATTGCTTGTGCAGATACGTCTATATATGCATATACATGCATATGTTTCTCTCTGAGTGCTTGTTCATATCCGTGTATATACAAATATATACGTAAATATATTCTTCCTGATTGCTTGTGAAATTTTATGTCAATGACTCTCTTAAGTGCTTATGTAGAAATATATACGCGTATGTCTATCTCTTCCCAAACGCCTGTAATATCATATATGACTCTCTCTTAATATTTGTATATGTATATATACGTCTTTTTCTTTACACGCTTGTGAATATATATATATATATATATGTGATAGAGAGAAAGAGAAAGTGATAGGTATAGAGAGGTATACGAGATGGGGCAAAGGGAGACGCATACATATCTGACATCTATTCTCGTGGTTTCCTTTCCATCCCCCTTGCTGCTTTCTTTTTGTTTCTCTTTCTTCGACCTTCTCCGACTTCCTCGTGGTGGGGCTTCTCCGTGTTTGTCCGTTTGTCCGCAGGCCACCGTGTGTGTCTCGTCTCTTTGCTGGCGAAGAACTGTTGTGCAGCAGTTCTTCTCTCACTTCGCCGCCATCCTTTTGTTTTCTCCCGGTTTCTCTCTTTTTTCCTGGACTTCCACTTCCACTTTCTTCTGCTGCATTTCCTCCGCTTGCTTCTGCTTTTCTCTCGCTGTACTTGGGTATGCTGCAGCCTACGTACCGAGCAGCATCGCCGTCTCTGTGGCGCGCTCGCATCTGCGCGTCTCCTGTCTCGTCGCCGGTGGTGGAGACGCTCAGCAAGACGCGAGCAAACCTTTCACTGTTGTGAATAAGCAGGTATTCCCTCCGTGTCTGCCGCTGCTGCTGCTCCTACACTCTCTCTCTTTCCTTTCAGAAACGTTCTCTGCGGTCCCCTTCTGTTCCTTGCCTCGCTACTGCCGTCTCCTGCTCTCCTGCTACTGTGGGATTCTGGCTGTTTTCTCCCTCCTGTTATCGTCGTAGTCCAAGACTGAGACTTCACGAACGCTGCTCACTTCTGCTGCTGCTCAACCGGCGAAGTGCTGCTCTTGCTGCAGGCGCTGCCTTTGCTGTGGGGCTGCCGTCGCTGTAGGGCTGCTCTCACTGCAGTGCTGCTGTTGCTGAAGTGCTGCTGTTGCTGCAGTGCTGCTGTTGCTGCAGTGCTGCCCTCACTGCAGTGCTACTCTCACTGGAGTGCTGCTGTTGCTGCAGTGCTGCTCTCAGTGCAGTGCTGCTGTTGCGGCGGTGCTGCTGTTGCTGCATTGCGGGTGCTGGTGCAGTGCCTTTGCTGGTCGGTGGGAGACGTTCCTCCTAAGCAGGGCGCAGCTTCTGCTGCAAGTGACTCTGCTCTGCTTCTCCTGCCCGCTGTTCCTGTTGCTCTTCTTGACACTCTGCTCCGACGGACCCGCTGACGCGCAGCTGCTGCTCTGGATCTGCTGTTGCTGCTGTTGACACGCTGTTGTTGCTGCTGTTGATCGAATGCTGACGCAGCTGCCGGGCTGCTTTCGCGACTGCGCACGTTGCTGCTGCTGCTACTGCTGACGTGCTGCTGCTGCGCCAGCGATCGCTGAGGTGCTGCTGCTGCTGCGACTGATAAGGTGCTGCTGCTCCTGCGACTGCTGACGTGCTGCTCCTGCGACGGCTGAGGTGCTGCTGCTGCTGCGACTGCTGAGGTGCTGCTGCTGCTGCTGTTTCCGCGGCAACTGCAGCTGTTGTTTTGTGAGTTCCGGCGTGCGACGCAGCTGAGCGGCTACGTCGTCGCTGCTGACGCTCACTGGGCGCTGGTGGACGCCGCTGCAGAAGATCGCCTCTTCATCCACGCCCGTCCGCAGGAGCCACAGCAGCAGCAGCAGTCCCAGCAGCCGCAGCAACCCGAACAGCAGAAACAGCAGAAGCAGCAGCAGCAACCGGAGGAGCAGCACGAGGGAGAGCAGCAGCAGATGTACGTCCACGTCGTCGTGCCGAAAAGACGTGAGTCATGTAATATATGGAGCCAGTTGTTTTTCGACGAACCGGAGGTGATGGCGGGGGACGCTCGGCGACAGCAGCATGAGCAGGAAGCAGCAGAAGCAGCTTTGTTGCTTCAGCAGCAGCAGCGTGCGGCAGAAGCTCTTCTTCTTCAGCAGCAGCAGAAGGAAGGAAAAGCAGCAACCAGCCCCGCCACGCCTCTCCTTCCCCTTGAGGCGAAGGAGGAGGACAACGGTGGGGCGCGTGCCCCGCACGAGCTACACGCAGCAGCAGCAGAAGAAGAGGAAACGACGCGTGCTGCCTCAGCGTAAGTGGACGTGTCTGCAGACACCCACATACGCGTGAACGGAGAACTGCGCTGCCGTACACCGGCCCAGCAGCAGGAATCAGGAAACAGCCAAGTTTTCTCAGAGGGACAATCCTACAGAGTCAGGTGTATATTATCTCCGCACAGTAATTTGTCTGTAAACATGCATTTATATACATATACGCAGGTACGAATGCATGTACACACACACACACACACATATACATACGAGAATGTCACTCGGTCTAGATATATGCATATATGTATGTGTATCCGTGTAGGTATAAGCATTCTCTTCCTCTCTCTTTCTCCCACCCTATATATATATACATACAGATATATCTGACTTTGTGTTTTCTGCTTGTTTTTCTCTTTGTCTCCCTCTCTTTGTATATATACGTATATATCTGACTTCTGTCTCTTCTTTTCTACGTATACGTACGTGCACGAGCAGCCTGGCAGAGGAGTGGAGGAAGCGCCCGCAGCTCTTCGCGGAAGCGGCGGCGCATGTGGCAAGCCACGGGCAGAGACTCCGCGTCGTATCGCGAAGCACACAACATCGGGCAAAAGGCAGCCCTACCTGCAAGGACATTTATATCTTCGATGAATGGCAGAAAGAAGTGGTAGAAAGCTGCTTTTGTATAACCTTCTCTACTCTCTGGGCGCATGCGCGCCGCAGAGACATTCTCGCGGGGCCCAGAATTTGCGCGGCAGCAGTGCGTAGCAAGTCGCTGCAGGCGAGGGGCACTCTCGTTGCCCTGCAGGAGCAGTCAACAGCAGCAGAGCACACAGCAGCAGCAGCAGCCCGCGCACAACACGAGGCGCTCTGCATGGGCAGCTGCAGCAAAATGAGAGAGCAGCAGCGCTGCACGTGTGTAACTTCTGCGACGGTGGAGCTGCAGCAGCAGCAGCAGCCGTGACGCAACTGCCTCGGGGAAGAAACGAACACCTGCAGCAGCAGCAGGACCCCCGATGTGCTGCATACGTGTCGCACACAGGGGCGTACATTCATGTGCATGTGCACGCACACACGAGCAATGTCAGGCCAAGGAAACATCTTTCGAGAGAGACAGAAAGAGAGGTTCACAAATATTTGGATGCATACACGTACATCTGCGTATATACGCACACACAAGTAGAGTTACCCTAAGAAGATATAGGTATATATATTGGTGTATATACGCACAGTCGAGCGGAGTCACGCTACGTAGACAGCATCTAAAGAGGAAAGACACATCCACAAATATTTGCATGCACACTTGTAGGTATATACATATGTGTACATATGCACACACGAGTAAAACGACGCTACGCAGACAGCTTCTGGGAGACGGAGGAGAGAGAAGTCCACAGAGATTTACATGGTTGTGTGCGTGTGGAGGAGAAGATGGCGGGGCTCCGAACGGATAACTGCATTCCCCTGCAACAAAAAAAACAAACCCGTGGCCAGGGCTTCTACGGTGAATAACACTACGATAGTAGAAGGTGTTCACTGCCACCTACCACACCGCCCGGTGGCTTTGTGCTGCTCAAAAATCGTGCGGCACGCGAGAATCTTGTCTCCAGTGTAACGACTGCTCTCGCCAAAGCAACACAGCCACAGATAATAAGCGTGCGTCCCAGTCCTCCGCGGCCGACGCGAATGATGCACCTGCAGAGGTGGTAGAAGCAAACACATATCTGCATCACGCACGTGCACACAGACGGCCGGAAACACCGGCAAAGGCTATCGCGTCGTGGTGCGGTTGCTACCGGAGAAGCATATTCTGGCGCCCCGGACGAAGCCGTAGATGCACCTATCTAAAAAGCACGTGGGTAGAAGAGGCGGGTGCACACGGACGCCGGCAAACACCGGTGTAAAGACGCGCGGGGCGATTGCTACAGGAGAGGCACTTCTGGCTCAAAGAATGTAGTAGATCAAGCATCTAAACATCTAAGCAGAGAGCGCAGTATCTGCCTTCCTTCCACCGTCACGCAGGGAGCACACCACGCACTCCCACACGCGTGGGTACCTGCCTCACCAGTGGTCGCCTGTGTACCTACACACACATATATGTGTACAACAACATAACCGACGTAAACATAAAGTAGCACACGTGATATGCGGCCACGTAGTTCTGACCTGCACTGGTATGTCACGTTGTGGACCACTGACAACGACCTTGCTGGTTCTACTTGTGTGGAAGTCTGACTCCGTAGCTGGCTCCTTCGCACCAATTCATGGTGAGCTACGTAAGCATGTGTATTTTCAAAGATATACACTTGTGTTTCGGAGTGGACTAACCCACAGAAACACTTCTCCGCAATGCGTCCGGACAAGCATTCTCTGTGTGTACCAGAAGAGTTGCAGCAGCGGTAAGGATAGCAGAACTCACTGCAGCAGGAGCAGCCGCAAAAGTGGTCCCCACAGCAGCAGCAGCCGCCATCGCAACAAGTGATGGACGAAGCAGTAGCAACAGCAGAGGCAACCGTATTGTAGGGGGAAGCAATCGTCTCAGCAGCAGCAGCGACGTGTGTAGCAGCAGTCTTCCATATATGTACTAAGAGTAAGCTCCTGCGAAGAAAACATTGTACTAGAATATTTCCCCCACATAACTCCTGTTGATAAGAGGAAAGGACGCTTCTTTAGGTCGTAGCGAAGCGCTCTTTTTCTCCCCTTTCTTTTTCCTCTCTCTACATATATATATATATATATGTATATATATGTAGAGAGAGAGAAAGAAAGAGAGAGAGACACACGCAGTGGTTGAGCACTCTGTAATCTCCCGACAGCGAGGCGACACCGCCGCATGACAACCAGAGGCAAATATTCAAGAGGGAGGTACTACTATTGTCGCAGGTTCCCAAAACTGTGTGCACGTGCTCCTGGCCATGCGAGACTAGCGGGCAGCTCCATTTTGAAGTGTGGTGCAGTGCAGCGCACGTGAATACGTGTAGACCAACATTGACGTTCGAACGTGCGTAACATAGGAATGTCAAAGCGGACATACGCATATATGTGTGCACATATGTATGTGTGTGGACGCACGTCCTGCAGCAGCTGGCTTGCAGCTACACCTGCACGCGGAGCGAGACTCGCGCAGATCTGCCTGCGTGCACATCTCGCAGCGCTGCTGGAACGGCACCTCTGCTGCGCATGTCAAGCGATTAACCGGCAAAGAAATATTCAGACCTCTTTGTTAGGCGTGTAAGGTACGGATTCATATATATATATAGATATAGATAGATAGATAGATAAATAGATAGATAAATAGATATTCGAGGCTGCTGCGGCACCAGTGTGAGGTGGTCTGAGGCATGCAAATACACGGAAATACACACACATATATCTGCATATATATATATATATATATGTATGCATATATAGATAGAGAGAGAGATACGTTAGGCGCCTATACTGTACACCTGTACGAAAATAGATCCAAGTTGCTTCTACCGGTGCTTCTGGTGAGGCAGCTGCCTACCAGTCAACAGGTCGTTGCCGCCGCGCGGCCCTTCTGTGAAGGAGGAGAAACAAAAACTACTTTGAAAAGCAGCTGACAAGTCTGCGCAGCAACAAGCGATCCACGGAAGGGATCTAGCAGCCTTGCAGTAGTTGCACCAAGTTTAATGCGTGCACGCCAGCCACGAACTGCTCCTGCCTGCTGACAGGACCGAGCAGAATACATCCAGCTATCCTGTGTACACCCAATATCGGGGCCGTACGGGATCTGTTGATATGTGTGTGGAGGTCTGCGTGCGGGGGGATGCAAGCACTGATGTCAGACCCACAAGAGCTAGACATGTGCTCGTTCACGCGTGCGCATACACGCGCATTAAAAATTTATGTGTGTGCATATACTCAGGTATGGCGTACATGCTGCTGCGCAATAACACAGCTCTTTCTAACAGTGCCTGTACGTCTTCTTGCATGCACAGAAAAGGATACCAGGAAGCAAAATCATGGGTGCACGCATGTCTACGTGTTCGTGTCTACGTCTACGTAGGGCACGTATGTACGCATGTATGTATATGTGTACGCATGTACGTATGTATGTATGTATTTACGTATACATATATGTATACACATATACACATAGGCACACAAGTGCATCTATAGATGCGTGCGACCATATAAATATATGCATATATCATCGTACAAGTAGAATGATTCGAGAATATGTGTGGGCGTGAAACAAAACAAGCAACGACACTTTCTTCCTGCTGCTGCTTGTGCTTAGCTCGTCCTAACGAAACCTCTGTTTGTGCAGTTTGCTGGCGACCTTTCTGATTGTTTCTTCCTTAGGAAGACAAACGTACAGTGGGAAGTGAATAAAAATATATTTTGATGTGTGGTGCTGTGTCACTACGTTTCTCTGCATCCTCCTCGTATATAGTGTTCCTCCAAGCCGCCTCTCCGCCTCCCTTTGAAATCTGCCGCATGCTCTTCCTCTGCAGTAAATACAACACCACCTTTCTGTTCCGTGCTGCTGCCTCAATGTCGTGATATCATATGTATTGCCTGTCTGTGCTGCTGCCGGTGTTGCTTTTACTGGCTAGCCTCTAGCATGTCAGATATGGCAGAACAGCAGCACGCCCTTTACGATGCTGCTTTAATCCTATTGAGCCTAGGCAGGTCGTCTGCAGTGACTCTGCTGTCTATCCGGTTGTCTTTATTCAGTCAGTTGTCATCGATGGAGTAACACGTGCTTCGCCCTGCTACTTACTTGTTGCTCTCGCGCGCTCGTTCTCATACGCGGCCCTATATTCCTCGTTACCATGTATACGCGTCACTCTGGCTCAGAAAAGAAAAGCGGAGCTCTCCTGCGCTGCATGAACTAGATTGTCAGTACCCCAGCACGTAGGCTCTAGGCTAGTATAGTATATATATTATATATATATACGTACGATATTTATATATATGTATATATGCTTGTGCAGACTGTATATATAGCATACGGGTAGTACACGTAATACTTGGTGGACAGTACGTAGAGGTGCACGCGTAAATGTAGACTGAAAAAAGTTCATTAACGAAGTAACACGACTGATGTACTACTGTTAAATAGCGAACTGTGCCTATATATATATATATACACACATATATGCGTATATCGATCTCTGTCTCTGCTTGTATATGCGTGTATATTCATATGTCCCTGAATAAACATACAGATACATATGATACATATTCGTCTCCTTTCTCTTCACGTTCCGTATGAATCATGCTTCTACTCCTTTGCACATCTACATATATATATATATATAATTATGGGGGTCTATCATCTTTTTATGTGAAGTTGCTCCTTTCGTAATAGACCGTAGCGCACAGGTACAGATAGTCGCCGTCGCTCTGCTCTCTCTGATGCATTACAACGTGCAAATTCTGGAAATCCCTCTAAACTGGTCGGATCCTCCTTACTTTGTCGCCTTAATTGCTTTACTACAAGAGCGAATGATTCGCGTTCTTTCGGAAGCTGGCACAAAAATCTAGTTGTTCCTTTCTTTACAAAACGTGCTGCGCGGTAGCCTACACCGTCTTATGAGCATGCCAGAATTTTGAGTCAAGAGAGTTTTCGCCCGAAGGTGGCAGGAAAATGTAGCTCTCCCTTCCTTTTCCTCAAAGTCTGTGGCGTGTCAATTCACGCTGAGAGGAGGCGGACCAGCGACAGCTCTCGGCCACCACTTCTCCGCTGAAAATTCCTGATGTCAGGAACCACGGGAAAAATTTCTCAAATTGGTGTCTCCGAAGTGAAGTCACTGTAGCCAATCGTTGGACCAAAGCTCCGTGCGCAGAAGTCAGCGTCGTCGTACCAAGGCAAAGAGCAGTACGAAAAAAAGTAGCAGTGATACTGGTAGTTCTGTTTGAAAATAGATGTGAAATAATTTTGAGTGAGTAATATGTGCGTATCGGGGACGATTTGTAGATTCGGTGCCAAAAAATTTCTTTCCCCAACGTGTCAGTAGGTTTTCCGCAGAACTGTCCGAACAGTTAGATACGCCTCGCAATTTCCTCACAACCGCCGGAAACTCCGCTCACACGGTCTTTTTTTATTTTTGACCACCGAGTGCAAATATCGAAAACAGAAAGTAGCGGCGGCGAGGTCTGTTTGAATTTTCCAAGTTCTTCTCAAATACGAGAAAAACACGGCAATACACGTCTCCTCGCGTGTTGCAGCTGAAACGTCTAGGAGAACAATATGTATATACATACGTATATTCAGGTGAATACAAAGTAGATAGAAACTGACACCTATTAGAGTGCTCCAGGACCATTTCTGGGAGGACTCATGAATAGACAATCAATCTGCGTAAGAGATTGGAGCAAATTTCTCTTGAGGTAGCGGACTCGGCCGACAACCAAACGTGGCGGCGTACTAAATAATTTTTCTTCTCCAACTCTTCCTCTTCCACGTGACAGCAGCTCTTCGCTAACATAACACGACACTTGCGACTACGAAACACACAACAGCCAGTGGTCTCCCTCCCTCTCTTTTCCTCTTTCTCCCACTCTCCCTCAATCTCTCAATATACATAATAAGTAGCGGCCAGTGGTCTCTCTATTCTCCTATTTCCCTTCCCCACACTCTCCCTATATGTATAGATTGGGAACGCGCGCTTCAGTACACTTAAGGATGTATGCGTACATCTGTGTATACACATATGCGCATACATGCACTTTTGTGAGTACAGAAATTTCGTAACTGCCTATGTATTCATCTATCTACATATATATATATATATACATACGCTGGTATAGAGGAAAAGGTGGGAAGACAAATACACGTACATACCCATAAATCCAGATCCACATATTCAGTAAAAACCATACGTGTTATATCCTGTATACATATAGATGTGCAGCAGCAGCACCCACAGCCCTTTAGATAAATGTATGTGCATATATGTATATATAGGGAGAGACGAAGGAGATGTATGCGCTGTCTACCCGTCCATGTACATGTGGTCAGCACAGCTCTGCAGTATTACACTTATTTCTCTTGAGTAGAGAAATTTCAGTCGAATAATAGCAGCATGACTTCAACTCCTGCTAAAACGCGTGCTCGTCTTGCACGTAATGCAACTGCCTCAGAAGTTCTGTAAATATTTTTGTTAGCAGCGTTTTCAAGAAAAGTTACATTTTACAACAGTGCTCCTGGAAGCTCCCTTCGAATCCGTCGTCACCTTTGCACGCTGTTCTTCCACTGGCAGAGACAGACCTTTCCTGTCCCTCACTCTCCATCATATACATATATTTTTGCTTTTGTATGTCTTAAGCTTGCTGTCATACAGATATATATACATTTATATATATAGAGAGAGAGAGGGAGGTAGATATATATATATATATGCTTCTACGTAAGTATATATATATATATGTAGATATAGATACGTACACACGTATGCACATATATTGCGTATACGTGCTTCGGTATGTGACTGCCCACATTATTGTATACGCGCGAACGGAGAAAAGGAATCACAGAGAGATACTGCTGCACAGATAGACGTGTGGAGTCGATTCGGGAAGTTTCATATATATATATATATATTTGAAAGGGACGGATATGAAATATTGGTGGGTCCCCCTACGTACGCGTCGCTCTGCTTTTGAGCGAGTGAGAGAGACAAAGAGAGAGAGACACGGCCATGAGTGGCCTACACTTCGTGATTATTACTACTACGGCCACTACTACAACTTCTATGTATGAGCTGCTTCACGTGGGTTCACATATTATGCGTGCATACATGTGTATGTGTGTGGAACAGAGATTTTCGTTTTTATCTAGAGGAGTGTTGTGGAGAGAAAAAGATACGGAGAGACAATCCAACTACGCAGTTCGGCAGCAATGAATACGACTGCGGTAGAAAAGACTGTCAAACTGAAGTGGACGTAGGTACCACCACCTACGTAGAGGTGGTACTAGGTATACATCAGTATACCATCAGTATACACATATATACATCAGCGCATATCAGTATACACATGTATATACTCAGATATGTATATCCCGCTGTGTCTGCGTATACGTTTTCGTGTGAACTAAGATATCCGCGTGTGTGTCTACACCACACGTCTACGCGCTTTCAGCAATAGGAACAGCTAATAATGCGAAGGTGCGCTCCGCAAAGAAAAAATTTATATATTGATGCTGCACGTTTCCTCTTCTCGAGCCAGCTTCAACGCCGCCTGCAGTCACGCACCCACACCAAGGAGAATATAAAACGATTTACTCCCCACACACTTCCCTTCACACCTTTATTCAAACGTACGTGGACAGAGGGATATCCACACATATACACCCATACATACAAGCGCACAAACGCAAAGAGAGCAACAGACCTTCAGTCACGCTAGACAGATACACATGTAAATCGAGAGTGTCGTCGATCGAAATGACGCACGGGCCAGCAAAGATAACCACACAAAAATTATCTGCGAAAGTGCACACGCAGAAGAAAACATTCACATAATTCGACATACGTACATATTTACACGTACGTATTTGTAGGTATGTATGTATACGCATATGCATACACATATATGTGTACATATGTGTATATGAATATATGTATATATGCATATAGATGTATATATGTGTGTATACATACAGACGCCTACATACATACACACAGATGGATATACACACGCATATATATGAATACCCGTATCCAGAGGTGTATACACATGTTTACACATATACATATATATATATATGTATACATGAATGTATATTGACAGATATACACGTGGAGGAATGCACACTCACCTACGTAAACATCAACAAATATAAAAATATGTACTTGCATGTTTATATACATACACGTGTGTGGATATAGACGTACAGAAACGTCCTCTTCTCATATTTGTATACAAGTACAGGAATTATATATATATATATACATGTGCACGTATGTATGTTTAGATTCAAACACATGGGTATAAATGACTTCTTCTCATATTTGTACACACCGACACGAGTTCTACATATATATATATATATATGTATAAATGTTTAGATACGTTTAGTGTGGGGATATATATATATACATATGTACATATACACAGACATATATATATATATTGTTTAGATGTATACATAGACGTATAAATGACTTCCTATCTCCTACTTGTGCACCGTATACATGAATTCTTATGAAAATATACACATATGCATATATATGTATACAGACAGAGTGGGGGAGAGAAAGGGGGAGAGACAAAGAAGAGAAAAGTACGGAGTGACACATGTGAAGATATACAGAGATGTGTAGAGAAAGAAAAGAAGATTAATAAATTGAAAAGAAGAGAGAAAATACGCACACGCCAGAGTGTGTGAAAATATTTGAGTTCGTCAGTTTGTTGACAACTCACCTCCTCGCTAATACCCAAGAGATGCACAAGGAGAAAGAGGTTCCGCTGGTTCAGCTGAAAATTTGAGTTTTCCTTCACGCGTTTCTTCGCGCAAAACGCCACTCCCATGCCTAGAAATGCCAAGAAAATCAACAAGAACAAGAAAAGCCACGGCGACAATAGCAACAACGGCAGCAGTAACAGTGACGCAGCAGCAATAACAGCAAAACAGCAGGACTAGCAACAATACAGCAGCAACACCGGCAATACAACAGCAGTAGCAGCAACAGCAGCAATACAGCAGCAACAGCAGCAATACAGCAGCCATAGCAGCAAAACAACAGCAACAGCAGCAACGCAGCAGCAATAACAGCCATACAGCAGCAACAAAAGCAACAATGCAGTCATAACAGCAACACGGCAGCAATAACAGCAACAGCATCGATAACAGCAACAATGACAGCGAGAGCAATAGGAGCATCTGGAAAACAAGGAGCACCAGCAGGAAAAGCACTCGCAGACGACGTAACAAAGGTGGTGGCAGGAACGGTAGCAGCAGTAACAGCAACAGCAGCAGGAGCAGCCACAAGAGCCGCAGCAGCACCGTCAGCCACGACAGCAGCAGGGCACAGCGCAGCAGCACTCAGAACAGCAGCACCAGGAGCCGGAGCCGTGGGCGCGTTGCCAAGATCAGCAACAGCGCTAGCTCTGGCAGCAGCAACGGCAGGAACGGCAGAAGGAGCAGAAGCATCGGCAGAGGTGCAGCAGCACCGACACACACATATATATATATATATTTGTATGACTGGATATGTACCTATATACTAATATGTCCCTATATATATACAATCATGTTAAGACAGATATATACGTACAGATAGACTTCCTGATATATACGTAGAGGGGCACATATATACATATATACGTGTAATGCCCGTAGGCCTGTGGAATGTGAGATATATATTTATATTTTCGAAGCGAAGAGAGAGGAAGAGAACAAGAGAGAAACGAAGCAAACGGTAAGGGGATGAGAAAGTCGGTGGCACACGACGAGAAATGGTGCAGGAGGAGCGTCTGCGCGTAGCTCTCCACGCGCGGATGAGAGAGGAAGGGGGGGGCCAATAAGAAGTCAGACGGAAGAGCACGACAGCTGCGAGAAAACAAAGAGAGAATACGAAGCGGAGAAGAAAAGTCAGCAGAAGACAGAGAGAAAAGGAGGAGGACAGACAAATGGAAGAATAGAAGGAAAAGAAGAAAAGGGGGCGGGAGAAATACAGGAAGAAACCGACTTTGAGTCGGTCGACACAAGAGACAGACAGAGAGAGGAAGCGCGAATAGAAAGCAAGACGACAAAAGTACTGGAAAAGAGTGTCAGCAGGAAAAGGTGGAAATATCACCCGCATGCAGCAGCAGGGGAATATCGTTTGAACCGTCGCCCACTGCAATGACTTGGTCGACTTCCACCTGCTCCACTTCGGCGAGCATCCGCATGAGAGAAACTTTACGCTGCGCTGTTACCACCGGTCCTTCAATTTCTCCCGTAACAACGCCTGAAAATCAAATAAATTACAAATACACAAAAAGTCGTATACTCACACATATATATACATGCGTGCAGACAACTATGTGTGTCTACACACGTACGTAAATATATACATACATATGTCTATATGTACTTGTGTATATACATACACGTATATATATATATATATATGTACGTAAAAATATGAACTTGGACAGACACAACGAGGAATTTGCACACATTTATATATATTTATATGCGCATATATATATATATATGTATATATAGGCATGTATAAGACGCAGAGATAGGTGTATCTCCGTGCGCGTGTGCAAAAGTTATTCAGCTGTGCACTGACTCACGTGGGCAGAAAGAGTAACACGAAAAGACGCGCGCTACGGGCACGGGGAGGACTGCATGCACGCACACGGGAAACCCTCCGCATGCGCGCTGGTGTTGCCGGAGTTACACACACGAGTCCTCGAATTGCTATGCATGCGCTTGGAGCGGGGGGAAGAAGCAGCATGTTAGAACGCACGTAACCCGACTCAGGTCTACCCGTCTGCGCAGAGATGCGCTGTACATACACCGGATATACGCAGGTCTGTGGTGTATACATGCCGGTCTACGCACACGAGGCGAGGAAAGCACTTGCAACGCATGCGTGGCGCTCAGGAGAGCGTGCTGACTGGGAGAAACTCCGTGTCCGCATGCAACGCAAAGCTAGCGGGCTGGCGGGAGGAGCTGCACGCGGCATGCGAAAACAAGAGAGAGCGCTGCGCATGCGCGTGGCCTGGAGGCGCACTGGGAAGTGTGCTGTACACAGCAAGACGCATGCATGCACACAGATTTCTGCGCCTCTGAATTGCATCTGTTCAGCGCGGGGGTGCATGCGCGCTCGCATGCAAGTTGACAGACGACGCACGTCTGCATGCACGAAGGGGGCTGCGTATATCGTCAGGTCACGTGCATCAACAGGCGCATTCGCACAGAGAGTTCCACTGGCTGCCTCTACTCGAGTGCTGCCCCTACTCGAGTGCCTCTTATATACGCGTCCTATCCTCTTTTCAGAGAAGAGGTGGAGGCCGCGTGCTGCTGCGTCTGCGTCGCCTGGGCCTCTCCTGGTGGTGTACGTACACTTCGTGTGGGAAACCCTGCGGCTGTCCTGCTGCTGCTTCTGCTGTTTTTCGAAACTTGTGGCAGGTAGGGGAAAACCGGGGGGTAGTGCACGCGCACACACACACACATATATATACGCATGCATCCAAGCCACAGACACATGGCCTTGTGTCCACGCGCGCATGCAGATGCTGCGCGATACACGTGTGATGTCTGCATGCAGCACACGGGCAGTCTTCAGCGCGAACAGAAAGGTAATCCTGCGTCCTCGCCTACCTATATACATGCAGAGAGAGAGCGACGGTGAAGGACTACAACAGAAGGACACAGGAGAGGCAGAAAGAAAAGGAGGGAAAAACAACGCTTGCATGCAGGAAAACAGACAGTCCTTCAGCTTCCACTAAAGCCCTGCGTCTCTGCTAAGCAGAAGACAACAGGCACGCGCAGGCGGGAACGTGCACACACGAGGTGGGGCAGCTGCTGCTGGCTTGCATGCGCACAGAAGAAGGAGAATGATATTATCTACAAAACTCCCTATAGAGACACCGTCCTGCATGCAGATACATACAGAAGCAGAGCTAAATAATGTTAAAGACACTTCTTTCTCCGTCTCTTTTCTCTCGAGGATCTACACCAACACGACGCAAACAACAGCAGAAGCAGCAGCAGCACAGCCTCAGGCCTCGCCCACACGAGGTGTACGTACACCACGAGAGGCCCACGAAACCCAGACGCAGCAGCTACCTGTTTTCCATCTGCGGGGAGCGTCGCAGCGATCGCTACGTGCCTCCCGCTGCTACTGTCGCTCCTACCTCCCCCGCGGCTGCTACGAAGGCCCTGCTGTACCACCTTACACGCCCTGCTGCCCCTCTTCACTCTCTCACTGCTGCTGCTGCTACCTCTGCTGCTGCTGCTGCTGCTGCTCGTTCTCTTCTTCAGCACTGCTGCTGTTCGCATCCTGTTGCTGCGGCTACCTCTCCTGCTGCCGCTGTTGCAGCCCTTCCTACCGCGGTTGTTCGTTCTCTTACCACTATTGCTGCTGTTCGGCTGCTGTTGCTCCTGCATCTCCTGCTGCTGCTGTTGCTCCTGCATCTCCTGCTGCTGCTGTTGCAGCCTCTCCCGCTGCTGTCGCAGGGGACGTACCAGTATGGGGATCTATTTGCAGGTGGTTGGCGAAGGCGTGATGGAGACGCAGCAATTTTTTTAACTTTCGGGCGAAGAAGGAAAATCCCCCGCTTATGACGGCGAGACGATATCCTAGCTGCCGCAGCACTCTGCAGAGCTGCGCAGCCCCCGGCGTGGGAGTCAGCCGCGCTGCGACGCGGTCCAGCGATGCTCTGCATGCGACAGCAGCAGCAGCACGTGGGGGGAAGGGGAAGGGGGTCAGAAGACGACGTAGAAGAAGCACTCGAGGACAGAGATAAGAGAAGGGAAAATGTCGAATGGGAGAGGAGGAGACGCAGTGAGGGAGGGACACACAAAGGGCAGAAGAAAAGGAAATTCAGCGAAAAGAAGGGACGCCGGAAAGGAAGACGAAGAAAACAGGAGACAGGCCCAGGAGACACAAAGAAAAGAAAGGGACACAGAAGAAGAGAACACGAAGAAGAAGAAGACAAAAAGAAGGGAGACGGACTGACGAAGAGGAAAACGAATAAGAGGTCGAAGAAGACGAAGAAGAAGGGAAATGCGTGCGTGAAGCAAAGAGAGGGGGGAAGACACACAGAGCAGCACTGCAAAGGAAGGGAGAGAATATGAGGGAATTTCGACAAGAAAAGCAGGTCTTCAAAAAAAGAGAAGACAAATGAAAAGAGAAGAAGCGGCCACGCGAGAGGAGAATCATACGTGGAAGGACGAAGACGAGGAGAGCGACCGAGTCAACAGAGGGAGACACACGCGCGCGCAGAAACGGAGACGGAGACACGGACGGAGACACGGACGGAGGCATGCGGAATCGCGTCGTAGCTGCTGCACCCAGACATAGAAAAGGGAGACTATTACTTACTCACACATGTACAGAATCAGACGTAGGGAAACTGGAAAGTAAAACTAATACACACACACATACAGGTATACGGAAAGAGATCTATAGACGGTAAGCGAGAGAAAGAAAGGGGGGGGAAGAAGACGAATACACGTATACACATAGATATAGAGAGACACATATACAGGCATGTAATTCTCCATACAGAGAGGACGAGAAAAGACCAGGAAAAGAAAATGTATGTGTGTGTAGAGACACAGAGAGGCATAGAGATGGAGGAGTCGAGGCAGGGAAATATTCGAAGAAACATAATACAGACACACAAACAGATATATGGGAAGTTCAATATATATATAGAGAGAGAAATGCATACGTATAGACAGAAAGAGGGATACGTATAGACAAATAGTGACACACGTACATATATGTACATATATATGGGAGCAGCAAGAGAGACGAATAGACAGAGGCAGATATATACAACGACACAGCAGCGACACAGATACAGAAAGTCAAACATATATACGTATAAACATACATGCATAGAGAGACAGCGTGACATACACATAAAACAAAAGAAAATATATATATATATGTATTTGTGTAGAGGAAGAGGGACCGACCAACGCATAAACATGCATGTCAAGAGAGAGAGCGAGAGAGAGGAGACATATAGACCGAGGAAAGCGGCGGTGGCTATTGTAATGATGTATAATACAATAATAATATAGTATAATATGATGTATAATACAATAGAGCGAGACATGCATTGATGTGGAGGGAGACTCACACGTGTGTCCACGAGTATACGGAGAGAGAGAGGGAGACGCGCACAACACATGGAGAGTCGCTGCCCACGCGAATATATACATATACATCCATATACGTAGATAGATAGATCGATGCATAGGTAGACAGATATATATACACACATACACATATATATATGTAGGGGGACGGAGAGAAAGAGTCGCATCCTCGAGAACAGAGAGACACAGACGGAGAAAAAAGGTCACCTCGACAAAGGGAGGGGGAGCCTCAGGAAGACAGAAATGTACACACATATACGTGTGTGTAGATTTTTCTACACACCAAAAGGAGACGCCAAAAGAGACGGAGACGGAAAGTCGAAGAAGTCGCAGAAAAGACGCGTAGAAGGCGAGAGGAGAGGAGCAGCGAAACACGAAGACGCAGCAAGACGGAGAGGAAGAGACGAGACACACGACAGCTGGCGAAAGAGAGACGACAGTGGCGCAGCAGCAAAAGGCGCAGCAGCAAAAGGCGCAGCAGCACAAGGCGCAGCAGCAAAAGGCGCAGCAGCAAAAGGCGCAGCAGAGCGTCCGAGAAAGAGAGGGACAGTAGTTGAAGAAAATATTGCCAGAGCGGGAAAGTGTTATAGTACCGCGGAATGCCTTTGAGAAGTTTGACGCGTTGCCGCAGACTTTGCAGAAAATCGATACGTCCTTCCATCGCTGCGCGGGTCATTGCCGCGACCTGCTGCTGCACCCCTGCCTCGCTCGCCAACTCGTCGATCACTTCTTCACACACCAACGTCGAGTCCTGTGGCATGCGCGCATGCAGACGCCACCCCACACACGCATGCACGCACAAAAAAGGTGTGCATGCGCATGCAAGCGCCACCCCACACACACACCCACACGCACAGAGAGAGCAGCAGCATGCGCACGCGGGCGCGCAGCGCAGTTGCACGCAGCAGAACGCCACGACGCAGCCCGCAGACGCTCCGCAGCATCTTTTTCTCCACCGAAGAGAAGCAGCTGAGAAGAAGAGGGAGCTGCGAAGGACAGAAAAGACTGCTGCAGATGAAAAGGGACGCCGTCCCGCTACTCGCTGTTTTCTTCTGCCTTTCTCGGGACGGAGATCTCCTCCCCCGGCGTGGGCTGCGTGCACAGCGTTCATCGATGATGTGCGGCTACTGCATGCACCTGCTGCGATGTGTGGCTGTTGAACGAACATGGTGCAATGTGTCCCTGCTGCTTGCACCTGCTGCGATGTGTCACTGCTGTCCTGCACCTGGTGCGATGTGTCGCTGCTGCATGCACCTGGTGCGGTGTGTCGCTGCTGCATGCTCCTGGCGCGATGTGTGGCTGATGCATGCACCTGGTGCGATGTGTTGCTGCTGCATGCACCTGGTGCGATGTGTTGCTGCTGCATGCACCTGGTGCTGCTGTAATTTCTTTCGGCTTTCCGGCCGGGTGGAGATGCGCTGCGCCCCAGCACAGGCCGAGACGTCTTCCCCGTCTTTCGCAGTCGCGCTTGCGTTCTCCGACCACGGAGAATACGGAGCTGCCCCGCCTGCTGGCATGCTGTCAGCTTCTCCGCCTTTCTTCTCCTGTGTGGTCCCACTTCTCTTTTTTCTCCTTTTCTTCCTTTCCACTTCTTCACTTCTTCTCCCCTGCTTTCTCCTCAACTTTGTCTCTGCTCTATTCCCCCCCCCCCGCCTTCTCCCATCCGCCCCACTTCCACTGCAGCAGGCCGTCCCCACACACATGCACACATATACACACCGCTCGCCTTTGCCTTTTTCTTTTTTCCGCCGCGTTCGAATGAGAGAATCTCCACAACACACGCAGTCCACAAATACATGCAAGAGAAGGCAAGGACAGAACATGCACTTGAAGAAGTTCTGCGCAAGAAGTCGCTCGAGGAAGAGAAAAAGAACTTCTCCCTTCCATCTCTACGTACATGTAGACGCAGGAGTGAACGAAGGAGAACCGAAAGAAAGTGGATGAACACAAAACAGTCAACAGAGAAAATGCAAAATTTCCTCTATCCGTCTTTCTCGCCGGGGCCCGGCTGCTGGTGGGAGACTGCTGCTCTTCCTACAATACACGTGGCCCCTGCCGAGAAGGAGGGGAGAGAAAGGAGCAGCAGAGGGACGTGGGGAAGAAGAAGTCTTCGCAGCAAAAAGGAAGCTGTACCATATCGAAGACGACGAGCCGTAGACAATAGCGCGAGATATCATCTGCCTGAAGAGCGACGTCCGCCCCGTACTCTGCAGCAGAACCAGCCGCATGCAAGACAGCAGGAAAAAAGAGACCCAGCAGTGCAGCAGCACCAGCAGGAGGAGGAGGAGCAGCCGGAGCAGCAGCACGAAGAGAAGGAGCAGCAGGACTTGCAGCCGAAGGAGGAGGAGCGGCAGGAGTCGCAGCAGCACACCAGTTTTCTGGTCTAGACAGACACAGACCCAGATGCAGCAACAGCAGCAGCAGGAGGAAGAGGAAGAAGGAGAGCGCGAGCAGTGAAACAACCACTGCAGCAACAGCAGCAGCCAGTGCCGAACAGCAGCAGCAGAAATCGCAGCAACACCAGCATCGGCACTTCTCAGCAAGGAGCAGCAGCAAACAAGAAGAACTCCCGCACTCCCCCGAATGCAGCAGCAACAGCAGCAAGAGCAGCACCAGCAACAGCAGCAGCAGCAAGACGAAGGCGTGGGCTGCCACGCGGGGTCGACACCTTCACGAGGGGAGCGTCTGAACTCGCACTTGTTTGCAGGGAAGAAGAACCCCCCCGGCTTCTTCTTCATTTCCCTCTGCATGCGAGCCTATACACACTAAGGCCGGTCGCCGCGCGGGTGAAGACAGCGTTCCCCCACGCGCAGAAATGCAGCAGCGCCGTGCCCCGCTCCTCCCCCCGTTCCCGTCTGCAGTTCATGCGCTGCTGCTATCCGTAGCCAATCGACGGCCTTCTTTTCGACAAAGTGTACTGCTCGCGCATGCAACAACAGAAAAGCAGCCGTGCTCCAGAAGTTTCTGCTGTTGACATATATCTACACATGTGTACAGAGGGGGACTACACACATACTGCAGAGGTGTGTGCATGCACCTCCATACATGTCTACTACTTAAAGCTACAGAGACAGGGAGACACAGAGACAGCAAAACGCGGAGACACAGAAAGACGGTGCATCCGATAATTTGTGAGGTGCCCCTACTACTGCATGCGCGCGGCATCACATGCATTTGCACATGCATCGTATCACCTTCCCCCACATTTCTCGCCTACCATGTGCTGCTGCTATTGGCTCCCACATCTGTGTATATATATATGGTAAGCATGTGTGTGTATCTATAGACGTGCTGTATAGCTATACGTATAGGCACGTATAGAACGTTAATATCGAAGTATATAGATGCATATATGGAGAAGGCGGGCACACGTTGTACATACAGGCAGGTGTACACATGCGTACATATATATATAGGTGTGTACGCAGATACATTCTACACGTATACGTCTATACACACATCCACGTAGAGAAAATATATATTTGGGGACGGCCGGCACACGTTGTGTGCATATACCCACATGTATGTTCCCCTATACATATACATACATACATAGTACCCCTACGTATATAAATTTCTGTATTTACATATGCCCATACATACATGAATGTGTATACCTCCATATACCTACGTATATAGGTGTCCTGGAGTACAAAATATAGGTACCCATACATATTTATGAATATAGAGAGGGACGCATGCACTCGATTTCCACTGCCTGGGTGTACAGCAGCAAGAAGGGACGGAAAGGAAGAGACGAGAGAAGGAGGGGGTGAAAGCGGCTGCGAGGCAGAAGTTGCTGTCTGCGTCACGGGGTATTCGTCGACACCGAAGAAGCCACTGACATTTTTAAGAAGAAATTTCTTCCTGGTAGGGACGCTGCGAAGAACGAGGAAGAGCGCAGGACGTCTACGCTCTTGCGCATGCACCCGTCCTTCTGTCTCACCACAAACGGGCCACAAACCAGACAGTCGCTCACCGCGCCGGGTATCTCTCCCTACGTAACTCAATACAAACACATAGCCATTCATATACGTGTGTATTTCTTCTACATTTATATATATGTATATGTTTGTATATGTAGACGTATCTATACGTATACAAGTGTACGTATGTATGTGTATCTATCTACAGAAGAATAATATATGTGGGGACGTGTGCTTATCTGAATATGTGTACATATATATATATATATACGTATACATATATATATATAAGTGTAGGTATAAATGTATACAGATATATGTGTGGATGCGTATATGAGTGGACAGGGGATCTGGCTAGAAAGCGACTGCCACATTCTCTTCAACTGCGAAGGACAAGCAAGAAGAAGTCGCAGCGCGTCTGCCGCTGCTCGTGCTTCTGCTGCTGCCGCTGCTGCTGCTGCCGCTGCAGCCGCTGCTTCTGCTGCGGGTTCTTCCGCTGCTGCTGGTGCGTCCTCTGCTGCTTCTGCTGCTTCTGCTGCTGCTGCTGCGGCCCTCGATGCAGCTTTCATGTCTACAACCGACAGGACAATTCAGAGAGGACAGGACGTGATTCTTTAACGAGGAAGCGGGACTCTTCTTTTCTTGTAGAGGAAAAAGTTGACTTTCTCTCACAAAGCAGACACATCTTTACCCGCGCAGAGGGACATCAACTCTTTCTTCAGTTGCTGCAGATTTACGACGGACGGATCGATGTTCACCCGTATGCGCAGGGCTCGAGCCTCTTCCATCGATAAATTGTCGATTTCTGAAGCAGCAGCAGACACATGCACAGAAGCAGATGCAGCAGCAGCAGCACCAGGAGTACCAGCAACAGCTCAACAATAGGATGGCAACAGCAGCAGCAACAGCAACGGGGCATCAGTTACAAAAGTAGTAGCACAGCTCCAAAAGCAACGCCAGCAGCAGAAGCAACAGCAGCGTGCAACTCCCGCAGCAATAGCAGTCGTAGAACTCCACCGGCAACAGCAGCAGCAGCAGCAACAGCAACAGCAGCAACAGCAGCAGCAGCAACAGCAGCGTGCAACTCCCGCAGCAATAGCAGTCGTAGAACTCCAACAGCAGCACTAGCAGCAGCAACAGCAGCAATACACCAGCAATAGCAAGAGCAGCAGGAGTGCGACAGTCGCAGCTCCCTCAAGCGGAGGTATACCTCTAGCAGCGCGGCATTAGCAGCGGCGACCCAGTAGCAGCAGCTATCGCAACACAGCGGCAGCAAGGGCAGCAGCACGAGCAGCAGCACGAGCAGCAGCAAGAGCAGCAAGAAGAGCAGCAGCAAGAATGCGACGCGCGGCGCAGCAGCTGCCGGGCGTAGGGAAGCGACAGCAGAAGCAAAGCCGAAGTAGCCGAGCGCTGGTGGAGCAGCAGAAGCAGCAGCAAGAGTGCAGCAACAGCGGTTAGAGCAGCAGCCAGCAGCACTGGCCCAAGGTCACAAAGGAAACTCGCAGCAGCAGACAACGCGCGCTGCGGGTCCTACAGGGCATCATCAGCGGCAGCAGCAACAGCGGCAACAGCACCAGCGGCAGCAGCACCAAAGGCAGCAGCACCAGCGGCAGCAGCAGCCTCCTGCAGCACCTACTCTGACAGCAAGACCCATACCCCTACCTATACAGATATGCACATATATGTTACATATTTACATAAAAACAGATACACTTACGTAATATATATATATATATATATATATATATATATATATATATGCACATACATTTATATTACATGTATGTATGCATGCATCTGTATACCTGCGCTTAAGAGTAGTCGCATAACGCATGCATGTATGTAGCAGGCTTTGCGCATGCGTCCATAAATGTAAGTAAATAGGTCCGTATACATGTGTACATGTAGGTAGATATGTATACAGAGAGAACCGCGAAGTATTGTAGTGAGAACGTATTTTCTGTCTACCTCACAAGGCGGTCCTTGTGCTGCGTCTGCAGCTGCGGGTGTGCTGTGCTGCTGTTGTTGCTTCTGCAGTACTGCAGCAGCTCGTTTTGTGTGGTGCTGCTCTTTCTTTTCCCCACCTTCAATATTGATATCCCGCTGGTAGAGAACAGCAAAGATTTGTACCAACAGCGGCAAACTGATCGACTTTTCCTCCAGGATCACGAGATAAAATGACCTGCTTCTACCCCCTGCTTCCTCTTCTTCGTCCGTAACAGTAGCAGCAGCAGCGGCAGCAGCAGCGGCGAAGCTCGCGTCTTCTTCTTCTTCTTCCTGCTGCTGCTTCCCTTCCTCTTCTTCTTCTTGGTCCTCCTCTTCCTCTGCGTGGCAGCGTTTCTCTGTATCTTCTGTGTCACTTTCCTTCGCTGCTGCAACGGTTGCGAAGGGAGGAGCAGCAGCAGCTGCTGCCGACGGGGTCGCCGGGTCGGCGGGACCTGTACGTCGTGCCGCTGCTGCTGCTGCTGCCGCGTTCTCGTCCTCTCTAGACGAAGAATAGCAGCAGCGGCAGCAGCTTCCCCCGCCCGAGAAAGATGACGAGGAGGAGGAAACGGAGATCCCCGCGGCCTTTGCCGACTGCTGCTGCTGCTGGTCTAAATTCCTCGTCAGCGGCAAGTGAAGAATTTCCTTCGGTTCTGCTGTTGCAGCAGCTCCTACTTCTACTGGCGCGCGACCACTACCACCTGCTGCAGCTGCTGTCGCTGCTCCTGAAGCACTACCATCGCCTGCGGGAGGTGACGCTTCCCGTGCTGCACCAGCTGCTGTTGTCTCCTCCTTGTCCTCCTCTCCTTCTCTGCTCTCTGCTCCTGTTGCTGCTGCTGTGGGTCGCTGCTTTTCTGCTGCTTCTGCTGCTTTCTGCAGAATGCCCTCCACTTCTCTCCTCCTCCCTCTCTCTGCTGCTGCTGCGGTCCGCTGCTTCTTCTCTACTGCTGCTGCTGCAGCTGCATGTGCGCTGTTCTCAGCTCCTCGCGTCCTCCCCACTGCTCCTACTGCGGCTGCTGCGGTGCGCGGCTTTTCTGCTGCCGCTGCTGCTTCCGCCCGTCCTGCGCAGCTGCGCTTTGCTGCCGCCGCTTCTTTCAACGAGGCAGCTGCCGCGAGACGTGCTGCAGCTGCCAGAGGAGACTGCAACGGCGGCTGCTGTGTGTACGACGCCTTTAGCCCGAGACATGCAGCAGCGAACAGCACTTCCTTTACTGGAGAAAGACGCGCCGGCGACGGAGCAGAACCCATGGGCAAACGGAAACGCGACCCACCTCCTCCACCTGGTGCTGTTGTTGCTGGTGCTGTTGCTGCTGGTGCCGCTGCTGCCGAAGCGGCTTGGGGAAGCCGGCGAGGCGACGCTGCAGAGCAGCTGTAGACGTCACTCGCTGCTGCTGCTGCTGCCGGGAGAGAAGGAGAAGCAGCAGCAGACGCGAAGGCTGTGAGAGCTGCTGCAGTTTCTGCAGGTGCGGACCCTTGCTCAGTATCTGTCGCTACTGCTGCTGCTGTTTCTGCTGGCGTATCTCTTGCTGCTGCTGCGTCTTCTCCTCCGTCGACTGCGTCAGCTGCTGTTGCTGCTGCTTTTTTAGCGGCTGCTGCCCGAGCGTCCCCTGCAGCTGCTGCTGCAGCTGCCGCTGCCTTCGCTTCTTCAAGAGACAACAAAAAAAGACGAGCTGCGTCCTCGGCCTCGGGGGCTCGAGCACCTGCACCGGCATCCCCAGCAGCAGCAGCAGCGTCCTTCTGCCGCACCCCAGCAGCAGCGGGAAGAGTCGCAGCAGCCACAGAAGTAATAGTAGTAGTAGTGGTAGTACTACATGAATTCTCAGAGAAACTGCTGCTCGGAGTAGCAGCAGCAGGAGCAGCAGAAGGGTAGACGGCACCAGTTGCGCTGCGGAGGGACGAACAGCGAGGCTGCCTTTCCTTATGAGAAAGGAATGCAGCGCAGGCAGTAGGAGAGGAGGTAGCAGAAGAAAAGGAAGAAGGGAAAGAAGAGAAAGGGAAAGAAGAAGAAGGCTCGATATCGAAGGATCTCCGTCCTTGGCTGCTGTTGCTGCTTGAACAGCGTGTCAGCAGCAGCGGCGTCCGCACCTGCCTCCTGCCGCGCGCACCAGCAACAGCAGCAGCAACGCAGCAGCAGCAATACAACAGCAGCAACAGCAGCAACGGCAGCAGCAGCAACGGCAGCAGCAACACAGCAGCAGCAACGGGAGCAGCAAAAAGGAAGACTTCAGCACGTCGAGCAGCAGCGGCAGCAGATGACAGGACTTGAGTGCGTCGTTAGGGGCAGTGGTCTATTTCTCCTCTGGCCGTTCGCGGAGCACAGCTGCTCCCTTCACGCTCCTACCTGGACGGGAAGGAGTGGTTGCTTCTATCACGAACGCTTGTGCCTCACCAGAAAGTCGAGAAGCAGCAGCAAAAGAAGAGGTAACTGACGACAGGGCAGCGAGCGGCAGCTGCAGCTGGCATGAAAGCAGCACAATCGCGAGCACAGAAGAAGCGGCGCAGAGCAGCAGCAGCAAAGCAAGCGGCAGCAGAGAGCGTGTGTGGGGCGGTGAGAAAGAGAAGAGACACGGACGCGGTCAAAACAGGAAGAAGCGCAGAAGCAGCTGCAACAGGGAGGAGAAGAAGAAGAAGAACTGAGGCGGCAGCAGCAACAGCAGGAAGACGAAAGGATGGTAAAGAAGTAGAAAGGGCTGCGGCAGCGAGAGCGAAGGGGAAGGACAAAGAATAGAGAAAAAACTGCTGCAGCAGAAGAAGCGAAAGTGTCATATCACTGCTGCGGACGCGTGCAACAGCCTCCTCACCGTCTTCCCCATGCAAGTGTCAGCCCGAGGCAGATATGATGGTGCATGTTTACAAACTGCAGCGCTTCGATCCCGCAGCACCAGCAGGTCCTTGACTCGCTACTGCTGCTGCTTTTCCACGAGCGATATGATGGTGCCCTGCTCCTGCTGCTCTGCTGCAGCTCCCGGTCTTCTCCTGCGGCTGCAGCTGGCTGCAGAGCCGCAGGTGCTGCTGCAGCGGGAGAGCCGCTGCTGCTGCCCAGAGCAGCAGGAGCAGCAGCAGCCGCAGCAGGAGCAAGTCTTCCCCTCCTTCCGCCATTCGGTGCGCAGGCGGGCCCCCGGAGCGACCCCACAGCAGCAGCAGCAGGCGACGCAGCCGTTTGACAGGGCAGCTCCGGCGAGAAAGGACCGCCGGAGGCAGGAACAGCAGCAGCAGCAGAAGAAACAGCAGCAACAGGAAAGAGAGGAAAACGCTGAGAAGCAGGTCCTTGCGGAGAGGCAGAAGCAGCAGGTCCTGCGGTAGACGAGGCAGCACCAACACGAGATAGAGACGTGGCTGCTGATGCTGCTGGGCTTCTTCTACCGCTGCGACGCATTACTGCTCCTGTTGCTGCGTCTCGGTGACGCAGTGGCAGCTGATCGAACGGTCGTAGCGTGTCAATAATCCTGAACAACAGCAGCAGCAGCTAGAGCGACAGCAAATGCAGCAGTACCAGCGACAGCACTTGCAGCAGTAGCAGCGACAGCACCTGCTGCAGCAGGGGCTAGAGCGACAGCAACTGCAGCAGCAGCAGCGACAGCACTTGCAGCAGCAGCAGCGGCTAGAGTGACAGCAACTGCAGCAAGAGCAGGAGCAGCAGTAGCTACAGCGACAGCGACTGTAGCAGAAACAGCAGCAAGACTAGCAGCAACAGCAGCAGCGGGCTTGCAAGCAGTACCCCCAGCGCCACTACCAGCGGCGGTAGCGCGCGCAGCAATAGCTGGTGCTGCAGCAGCAGCAAGACTAGCCGAGCAGCGCAGCTGGCAAAGCAACAGCAGTAGGAGCAGCAGCAAAAGCAGTGCTGGCGGGAGCAACAAGACTGAAACGAGCGGCAGCAGCAGGACTGGCGGCAGTAGCAGCATCACCGTGTCGGACAGCGGCAACAACAAAGTGGGCAGGACTGGCAGCAGCAGAAGTGGGACGGAGAAAGGAGAAGCAGCAGCAGGGGCAGCACGGCAACATACCCGCACAAGTGAGAGCTGGCGTTGCTGCTACGAACTTGGCCGTACAGACAGAGAATCGCTCGTTCAATAGTCGCGCATTCTTCTTCCGCGTTGCTGCTGCTGCTGCTCAGGCGACTGCCGCTGCTACTGCTGCTGCTGCTCCTCCTCCTTCTCTCCCTGGGTCTGCGTCTGCTGCTGAATCTGCTGCTGAAGCTGCTGCTGCTGGTCCCTGCACCAGCGGCCTCCCGTTCCTGTGGCTCGCCTCTTTCACCTCTGCTGCTGCTCTGTTCCAGCGCTGCCGCTCTTGATGAAGGAGAGTCGCACAGCAACGCGTCCCCGTCGCCTCCCTCGCACAGCTCCTGCAGATTTACCACTTGCTGCTGCTCCGTCCCGCCTCGCCTCCGCTGCTGCCGCTGCTCCTGAAGATCCCGCTGCTGCTGCTGCTGCTTCCGATCCTGCAGTTGCTGCAGCTCATCTTTCCCCAGACTTTCTCTGGGGTCGCCAACAGCAGCAGAAGCAACAGCAGCAGCAGAAGCGGCACCAGCAGCATCGCTGCAGCCACATGGGACTGCAGCAGCACGTTTTTCTGCTGCGCAGTTTCCCCCTGCTACCCCACCGCACTCTTGCTGCTGCTGCTGATTCCTCTCCACTTGTTCGGCAGCGCGTCTTGCTGCCCTCTGTTGCGCGTCCCCTCCTGCTGCAACTTCTGAAGCCCACTGCAGCCCGTGCTGCTGCTGGTGCTGCAGTGCTACCCGACTACAGGTATATACCTGCTGCTTCTCTTGCAGCACCGGCTGTTGGTTCTCCTGCTCCTGCGTCACCTCCGCGGCAAACGACAGCTGCTGCTGCTTCTTCCCGGAGACGCGCTGCTGCCGCTGCCGCAGGTGTCGCTGGTGCAGCCACGGCTGCTGGTGCTGCTGCTGCGCGTGCTGCGGCTGCTGCTGCGGCAACTTATTCGTGTAGAGCAGCTGCGCCAGCAGTGCTGTTTGCTGCTTCTCGATGATTGCCGTAATCCCTAGGGGATGCGCTGCGTCCAGCGACGCATGCACCGGCGCGCAGGAACGAAATTTTCTGTGGAACTCGCGCAGGTGTCTTTCCTTCATTCCTGCAAGAACGTGTGCCGCAGCAGCAGCAGCAGTAGCACGTCGAAGAAAGGAGGAAGAAAAAAGGAAAAGACAGCTCCAGGGGTCGCAACAGCAGCAGCTGCCGAATCCACACATAGGCGGCAAGGGACGCCGCGCAGCAGCAGCACCAGCACCAGCACGCGCAGCACAGCAGCAGGAGCAGAAGCAGCAACAGGAGCTGCAGGGGAAGCCAAGGAGCAGCGGGAGATGGAGGGAGAGCAGCAGCAGCAGGGGAAGGCGGACGAGAGCAGCGGAAGCAAGAGCAGCAGGAAAGACAGCAGCAGCAGGAGCAGCAGCGGCACCAGCAGGCGACTCGGAGCAGCCATCGCACAGAACGACGCGGGCAACAGTAGTAGCAGCAACGCATCGCAACAGCAGACAGCAGCCGCAACACGTTGGCACCAGGAGCAGAGGAGAAAAAGAATTCTGCTACGCACACAAATATAGAGAAGGAAAGAAAAAGGAGCTGCTGCTGCAGCAGGAAGCAAGCAGCACCGGTAGCCGTCGCGTCAGAAAGCAGCAGAGCAGCAGCAGTGGCACTCGCGTGACAGAGCTGCATTGCCGAAGACGAGCAGCAGCAGTAGCAACGGGAAAATGAAGAAGAAACTACAACGTCAGTACCAGCAGGAGCAAGTAATCGGAGGAGCAGCAGCGTACACCGGGCAGCAGCAGCAGCAGCAGCGCGGCGACGCAGGAGTAGCAGCAGCACCGACACAGCAGCAGCCGCAGCAACACCAGCGTGAAGACCGCGGCAGTAGCAGCCTCGAGGCAGCAGCAGCAGCAGGGAACGAGAGTAGCGACAGCAGCAGCAGCAGCAGAGAGAGACAGCAGCAGCAGCATTGAGGCGGCAGCACAGCAGGGACACAGAGCAGCAGCAGCAGCAGCAGTCGCAGCAGTGAGAGAGAGCAGCAGTAGCAATACAGAAGAAGCAGAGCTGTAAACGGCGTCATAACATGCGAAGCACCTCGTGAAGGACAACGTTCAAGGAATACGAATAGAGAAAACGTGAGAAGAAGAAAAAGTGGGAGAGGAGGACACAAAGGAATACCTAGAAGAAGAAGAACTTTTGGGAGATCTTGGTATTTGGTGGCGCTGAAAGAGCAGCAAAATCCGGCTGCCCCATGCAAAAAATCGAAGTTTTCGTACTGCGCAACACACAACACCAGCAGCACGCCCCACAGCAGCAACAGTTATAGCAGCAGCCACAGTAAGCCCAGCAGCAGCAGGTAGAGCCCCAACAGCAGCTACAGCAGCAGTAAACAAAGTAGCGCAGCACACAGGAGCAGCAACAGCAGCGCCGCAGCAAGAACAGCAGATGCTCCTTTCGCAGTACCATCAGCAGTAGAACACTAGCAGCAGCGGCAGCTACAGCAACAGCAGCACCGTCCGCAGCAGCAACAGCGACAGCGTCAGCAACAGCCGGGCAGCAACAACAGCAGCAGCAGAGGCTGCAATAGGAACAGGGGGGACGAGCTGTAAAGCACAAAGCAGCAGGATGTGGACGCGCAGCGGTGGCGACAAGCACAACAGCAGCAATTCCACAACAGCAGCAATTCCACAATAGCAGCCGCCTTCCAGCGCAGGACGAGACGCAGCAGCAGCTTTTTTTATCTTCAGCAGCAGCAGCAACCTGCAGCCAACCGCCTCCTCTTCTTCTACACCAGCAGCAGCACCGAAGGGGTCTGCTTCTATCTTCCGGCCAAGAGCAGATCTTCCTTCTGCTGCTGTTGCTGCAGCATCACTGCTTCTTCGAGTGCGACAGCAACAACAGAAGGCGCGGATCCTTTCCTCACAGCAGCAGCAGCAGCCACGAGAAAAACCCAGCAGCAGCGGCAGCCCATGTCGCTCCTCGGCAGCAGCAGCAGCAGTCTACGTCGTCCCTCCTCCTCCGCAGCAGCAGCAGTCCATGTTGCTCCCCGGCAGCAGCAGCAGCAGCGCGTTTTGCTCCTCTGCAGCAGCAGCAGCAGTCCACGTTGGTCCTCGGCAGCAGCGGCTGCAGCAGTCCACGTCGCTCGTCAGCAGAGCAGGAGTGTGAACGGCTTTCTCTACTGAAACAGCTGCAGCAGCAGCAACAGTAGAAGCACACACGCTCTGCTTTTATTTCTGCCAGCAGCCAGTGTCGCATCGCCCCAAAACAGGTCTATTCCTCCTTCTCCTCTTGCAACCGCAGCAGCAGAGACATCATCCATAGGCGCAGCAAGCAAGCACGCTCAACTCTCGCTTTGCACAACCGACGAAAAAGCAGCAGCAGCAGCGCCAGCAAGCCAAGCGGAAGCAGCAGTAGAGCCACTTACAAACAGCAGCTGCTGAACTACAACAGCAGTAGCGAGGGCAGCAGCAGCGGCAGCAAGTGCGGCAGCAGCAGCAGCGAGTGTAGCAACAGCAGCAGCATTGGCAGGGAGTGCAGCAGGAGGGACGTGGGGATGTTTACGTTGGCAACAACGAAAAGAGCTTCTCGTTTTAAATATTCACGGTCCCGCAGAAGTTGAAGCCAGTCCATCTTGCGCAGGGGATCGAGCATGTGAGAAGTTGTCATTTCGCTCGAGGAGCTGCCGCCAACTACGCGTCCCGTGAGAAGTCCTTGCCGCACCTGGACGGCATGCATGCAGCAAGAACGTGAACACGGGCAGCAGCTCGCGAAGCAGCCCAAGAGCGGCCTCCAGGGGGAAGCACGGCAGCAGAAAGGAAAAGGACAGCAGTGAAAGGCAAGAAAAACGAGGAGGAGCGGCAGCAGCAGCAAGAAGAGGGAGAGCAGCCGCAGCCGCCAGACGGGGAGCAGCAGCAGCAGGAAGAGCAGCACCAGCAGTAGGGAGAGCAGCAGCAGCAGCAGCCGAGCGGGCGGCGCGCGAAGCTAACAGAGAGGAGTACGGCGCGCGCGTGCAGCAGCAGCAGCCGCAGCGGTGGGAAGAAGACGCTGCAGCAGCGGCATGAAAAAACGCATGAGAAGGAGAGAAGCAGAAAAGCTCGCAGCAGCAACAGAAACGACGAGGCGCAGGGACAGCAGCTGCGAAGACAGATAGGGACACCGGCAAAATGCAGCAGCAGCAGCAGTACGGGCTAGTGGATCAACGTTGGCAGCGTCTTTCGGAAGAAGCAGCAGCAGCAGTCGCAGCAGCAGCGCGACAAAAATCGAAGCAACCGCATCGCGGGAAGAAGCAGGAGCAGTGGCGGGGGCTGAGGAAGGCGACGCAGCAGAAGCAGCAAAGGAGGCAGCAGCAGCTGCAGGGCAGGTGAGGCGGCAGCAGCTGCAGGGCAGGTGAGGCGGCAGCAGCTGCAGGGCAGGTGAGGCGGCAGCAGCTGCAGGGCAGGTGAGGCGGCAGCAGCTGCAGGGCAGGTGAGGCGGCAGCAGCTGCAGGGCAGGTGAGGCAACAGCAGCTGCAGGGCAGGTGAGGCGGCAGCAGCAGTAGCGGCAAAGGCAGAGTAGCCAGCAGCAGCAGCAGGGGGAGGGGCAAGAAAGGCAAAAGCAGCAGAAGCAGCCGCAGAGGCGGGGAAGGCAGCAGCACGAGCAGCAGCAGGTGCAGGGATGGCAGCAGCAGGAGCACGAGCAGGGGAGGCAGCAGCAGCAGGAGCGGTATAAAGCGGCTTGAACGCAGGGCGGAGGACCGAGGCAGAACAGCAACGACGGACGTGTGTGCAGGACCGAGGGCCCGGTGGGGGCACCTCTCTGGGGCAGCAGCAGCAACGGCAGCAAGTCGCTGTGTATTTCTTATTTTCGTCCTACACTTCTTCCCTGCTGCTCTTCTTTCTTAACGCCTGTCCGTGTACACACGCGTACGTGCAAGCCGTCGTCACCCGCGTCTTTGCTTCCCTCCTTGCAGCTGAGTAGGACTCACATATATACATATATATATGCAAATACGTACATCTACAGGCAGGTATATATATCTATCCCCCGCACAGACGTAGATATGTAGCTACACATATAGATATGTATAAACGCGTGAATACACAGGCACGTCATCTATATACATGTCTCTATGTGTATCCACACAGCTCTCTACCTTTCTCTCGTAATACATATATATATGTATATATATGTTCCTCACTCTTCCTCTATCTCTCCCTCTCCTTCCATACATACGTATACACGGGTATACAAATATATAGAGACAAATATATTTATACACATTATGCGTAGAGGATAGTAATCAACTATAATGCATGCATACGTATATATAGGCTCCGCGTGTGTGTGTGTATGTGTGTGTGTGTGTGTGTGTGTGGCGCCGGCATACATAAGCGCTGCAGTTTGTAGACTCCGTGGAGACGGAGGATATGAGGAGGAGTTATTTGCTGCCCTTCGCCTCTCTCTGTCTCGTCTCCTTCCCAGTCCTCTTCCTCCTGTCTCTTCTCTCCTGCTGTCTCCCTGCCTCTTTCTATCTTGCTGTCTCCGTGTCTCTTCTCTCCTGCTGTCTCCGTGTCTCTCTCCCTTGCTGTCTCTTGCTGTCTCCCTGTCCCTCTCTATCTTGCTGTCTCCGTCTCTCCTCTCCTGCTGTCTCCCTGTCTCTTCTCCCTGTCCCTCCCCCTTGCTGTCTCCCTCTCTCTCTCTTGCCTTCGCCGTTTTTGTCTCCCCCGTTCGCTCTGTCTGGTCGTTCCCCCGTCTCTCTCTCTTGAGCGAGCAAGGGACGGCCAAGGGGACGACGTCGTATACACACACGTACACACATATGCAGCGAGCCCGGCGCATGCAACGACAGCAGCAGTAATGATGATCGCAGCTGAGACGCATGCGCGCATGCAGATCTAAACACACACACACAGACAGACACATCACCACATTTGTGTATACAGAGGAAAACTTACTCTCTGCAGGCATATTCTACATGTACATATATACACATAAATACACATATATGCATATAGATGTATACACATATACACATACATACAGATACACACATAGGAAGACACGTACTTGTATGTACAGTTTTGCACACGCTGGCTCCCTACATATATACATATACACATACATACATATATATCTACATATGCACATATGTTACATACGTATATATATATACATATATGTTGCTACACATATATATATGTACCTAGTAATATACGTACGAGTATGTACACAGTCACACACGCTTGTGTTCCACATATATACACATACACATACATATACAGACACATATAGCACAGATATATATATACACACGTATACATACATATATATATATATATACACGTATACATACATATATATATACACGTATACATACATATATATATAAATACATTTGGTATAAATGCGTCTGGTTACCCAGGCAGAGAAACAAAAGTGCAGCTACGTAGACATGTACGGGTGACGCCATGAATTTACATCAACAGCTACATTCCTCTACACCCATACACGTACACATAGAGAGAGAGGAGGGGGGGATCTCTTTATCTGCATGTATGTATGGAGAGGGGGATATCTATTTACATATAGTGAGAAAAAGAGAAAAAGGGGGGAGAGGGGGATTTATTTATCTACATGCGCATGTATAGAGAGAGAGGAGGGGGACATCTATTTACATATAGAGAGAGAAAGAGAGAGAGGGGGGGGATCTATTTATCTATATATAGAGAGAGAAGGAGAGGTGTCTGTTTGTCCACACATATATATAGAGAGAGAAAAGGAGATATGTCTGTTTATCTGTATGGAGGAAGAGGGATGTCTATTTATCTATAGAGAGAGAAAAGGAGAGATGTCTATTTATCTATATATACAGAGGGAAAGACGGATGTCTATTTATCTATAGAGAGAGAGAGAGAAAAGGAGAGAAGTCTGTTTGTCCACACATATAGAGAGAGAAAAGGAGATGTGTCTATTTGTCTAATATATGGAGAGATTGAAAGACGGGTGTCTATTTATCTATATATAGAGAGAGAGAGGGAAATGTGTATACCTCTAGATACAGAGTAAGAGGGATATCCATCTATTTATATACAGAGAGGAAGATTTGTTTACCTGTATATAGAGAGAGGCGAATATCTACCTCCATTTGTCGAGGGAGAGAGAGAGAGGAATGTCTATATATTGACAGCGAGGAATATTTCTCTATAGAAAGAGACAGGAGTATCTATCTATGTATACGTATATATATATATAGGCGTATACCCTGACATACATACAGACCGAGCGAGAGACAGAGATACATAGAAATAGAAAGAATATATATTTAATATATATGTGTATACATATAAAGTGAGAGAGGGGAATATCTATCGATATATCTATATACAGAGAGAGAAAGAGAGAGGAATATCTACCTACGTATGTGAATATATTCATAGAGACGGGAAGGCAGAAAGACAGGAATATATACATACAAATAGGGAGAGACAGAGAGAGAGGAGCATCTATCTATATATATATATATGCAGAGAGATAAAGAGAGGAATGTCTATATATATAGAGAGAGAGAGAGAGACAAAAATATGTATCTATCGATATATATATATATGAGATATCTATCTATCTATATATATATATATATATAGATGATAAGAGATATCTATCCATCGATATATATGTATACAGAGAGAGAAAGAGAGGAATATCTATGTATATATTCATATATATATGACAAGAGATATCTATCTATCTATATATGGAGAGAGAGAAGAATATCTCTCTCTATATATAGAGACAGAGAAATGGATATATATATATATACGGACGTATATAGATATACATGTTTGCGAAGAGAGACACAGAGAGAGCCGTGGGTTGCCATGGACGCATGTAGACTGAGAACATATTCACAGACCTACACATATACACACACATATATACACATATATATATATATAGCTAGCTATTTTTCTCTCTCTATATATAGACGGATAGATATATGTTCCTCTCTCTCTGTGTCTGTTTGTATTAGATATTCCGTTCTTTGTCTCTTCCCCTCTCTACGGATATATAGATATGTAGGTATTCCTCTCTCCATATATATAGGCAGATGATACTCCGTAGGCAGATAATATTCCTCGCCCTCTCTCTATATGTGTGAGGGTGGTATGTGCGTATACACAAGGACGTGTATACATACCTGTGTATACACATCAATGAATACTCCTATATACACAAATGTACGTGTAGATTTGTAGAGCTCTTTATTCGCATATAGACACACTCCTATTGCCTCTATCCTGCGCCGTCTCTATTTATGTATGTGCACCTGTAGAGAGACCACCTTGTATGCGAGAGAATATACACATATATACCTGCACACACACTAACACACATATATGTATATATATGTGAATATATCCACCTATATATGCATGTGTGTGTGTGTGCATGGGGAGTCGCAGAAATATATGTGGAAATATGTTTTGATCGGAAAGTCGCAGCAAAGTCTCCCGCACTCGCGTGTGACGGGGAGGTCGTCCTCTACGCCGGAGATCGACACGAAGAAACGCAGCAAAGGGGGGGGGAAGTCACGAAATGAAAAAAAAACGGAAAAAGGAGGAGAAGAGAGAGGGGGAGACACGAAAGAGACGCGGAGGAGAAGAAGAGAAAAAAGAGTGGAGGGGAAAAGAGGGAAGGAGACGAGAAAAACAGCAGAAGCAGGAGACGACACAGAAGACAACACACACACACACAGACACGGAGAAGAAGGACGGAAGCGAAATGCCGCATGAACTTCTCCTCTGGCCGCCAGTCGCAGGTGCTGCACTTACTTCGAAGCGATTTGACAGGACGTGGTCGATCCCCAGCAGCCTCCCCACACACCGTGCGACTTCTTGGCAGCTGTGCGTCATCAGCGCCGTACGTACACTGCAATAAAGAGCAGACCGCGAACAGCAGAGACAACACGAGACAAGCGACAGGACACCCACACCAGCAACGCCACAATTTAGTCAACACACGCTCAAAAACCGCCCGCGACCACACCAGCAGCAGCAGTCAAAATCAGACCAACAGCAGCAGCGATAGCAGCAGCAGCGATAGCAGCAGCAGCGATAGCAGCAGCAGCGATAGCAGCAGCAGCGATAGCAGCAGCAGCGACAGCAGCCGTAAGAGCAGCAGCAGCAATAGCGGTAACAGCAGCAGCAGCAACAACGGCAACAGCAGCAGCAGCAACAACGCTAACAGCGGCAGCAGCAGCAACAGCAGCAGCAGCATCAGCAGCAGCAACAGCAGCAGCAGTAGCAGCAGCCGGAAAGGAGCACCACCACACGTCGATGAGGTACAGAACGTTCGGTCGCCGCCTTTCCCGAGAGGTGCCGCAAGAAAGAACTTAATTTTCAACAGTCATATGCCTCCCTGCCTATGTATGTGTGCGGGCAATGCTGAAGCGTAAATTTTCTATCAACTGCAGCAGAGCAGCCTATATGTCTCAGCCTTGTGCTACGCAGAGCCAGTTCTCCTATTCCTGCAGGGGAGGATGTGTGTGTGTGTACATACACAGCCATATTGTCGAAGGGGGACTCTCCTTCCTCTCTACAGATATGCGAGTCCACCTACTCACAGCTACCTACAGGTAGGAAGTGATATATCTACAGGAACGAAGTTAATCTGCGACGTGTGCCTCTCCACCTTGAACAATACACTGCTGCCTCGGCACACAGAGAAAGACACAGCCACGCATATACATATATATATATATATGTATATTACATATATACAGAGAGAGCGACAGGTAGACAGACAGATGTAGATAGATAGATAGATATAGACAGATAGGTAGATACAGATAGCTAGATACAGATGTATATTTGTATACACATATATATACATATGTGTATATATATATTCTTTAAGCAGACGCATGTGTGTGTTTCAAGAGAGATAGACTCGTGTGTGTGTGTGTGTGTTATATATATATATGTATAGATGGATAGATACATAGATATAGATGCATATATACACAGACGTGTATGTACGTATACGAAGAGACAGATACGGATACGTGTATATCTATATATATGTAGATAGATAGACGACCATGTATATACATATATGTATTCTTTCTTCACACATATATATACATAGGTTTATACATGTCAATACATGCTGGTGTGTACATATATTCGATGAAAATCGAATATGTGTAAATGCTCCTGTACGTAGTCCGCGCATGTTGGTAGATATATTTATTCGAAGGGGAGGTGAGGCTCCTGCAGGAGGCCGGCGTGTCCGGATGCGTTTGCCTCTGCATGCGTCCTGGCGCACAACACGCGCATTTTACTCGGGGAGGGGAAGAGAGAAAGAGCCAGCCGTCAGGAGGCGAAGGAGACGAAGCGTTTGCGCCTATGTCTCCGTCGAAAAGGCAGCAGCAGAAAATAAAAGAGGTGCTGTCCCCGAGCTTTCGATCAGATGAGAAGGGACAGATGCACGTCTGCAACATACCCGAGCTGCTTCAGAACGAAGATGAGGAAGAAGGCGCCTTTGGTGAGAGTGAGGCGGGGCAGTACCTGAACCACGCCCCACGAACAGAAACAGCAGCAACAGCAGTACATGCAGCAGCAGCACAAGCAGCAGCGGCACGTCACGCGCAGCAGCAGAAGCAGCAGCACCACAGGCGTAGCAGCAAGAGAAGCAGCAGCACGACGTCAGACGCAGCAGCAGAAGCCGCAGCAGGCGAAGCAGCAGCACGACAGGCGCAACAGCTGGAGGAGCAGCAGCAGGAGAGAGGTAGCAGCAGCACGTCGGGCGCAGCAGCAGAAGCAGCAGCTGCACGTCAGGCGCAGCAGGAGGAGGCGCAAGAGCAGTGCTGCATGCGGCGGTGAGGAGGGCGGAACGAGCCACAGACGCGGACGACCGGCCTCCGACGGACAGCCAGACAGAGACAGGAAGTCCGAGGCAAGCAGGTGGGCGAGCAGCGGGACGGACTGTTAAGCCTTTCACACGAAGAAAGACGGAAATGAAGAGAGACGGAGAACGAGAAAAGAACAGAGAACGACAGAAGAAAGGAGATGCATGCGCAGGGAGAGGCACCGGAGAAAAGAAACACCCACACGTGAAGAGAGTCCGAAAAACAGGGCCGCATGCATGCAGACAAGCAGCTGCCTGTAAAAAGGCATCGCCACATATATATAGAGAGAGACATATATATATACATATATAGAAGATTTCTGTGCGTACATACACACACCTCACTGCAGGACCGGACCCCAATCACGTATATATATATGCCTGTAATCACATGTACATTTATATGCGTGTATGTATGGTTGTATATATATAGGTGTACATATATGGGTGTACATTTACACATATATATACATATATCATTATGTGAGTGTACACATATGCGTGTGTATGTATGGATATCTACATATGTATATATGTACATATACGTATCAGATGGATGTACACATATGCATGTATACACATACATATATTAATATATGGTATATGGCTGTATATATATATATATATATATTGAGAGATGCCCGCTGAGTATGTCCTAATGTGTATGGGTGTGGTTGTCTATTTCTTCGGTGTCTGGATGAGGCTGATTGAGGGAGAAGAAGAGAGCGAAGAGTCCTACAGCATGGTGAACTTCTCTTTCGACGTCCTCTTCATATTTGTTCTCCTGCAGATCTGCTGTTGGCACTCGTACATGTGAAATTCAGACATCAACTTTTGAGCACATAGGCGGGTCACTGGCAGTTTTGAGTACAGAAGATATACAAATAAGCAGCGATGCCCAGGTGGGCAGCAAGAGAGACAGAGAGCGAGAGAAGTCCGCACAAATTTGTATGAGTATGCATGCACCTGCTTGATCAGAGCTTCCACGGGCTGCCCGCGAAGTTTTCGAAGCTTCCGCAGGTACAAGCGCTCTTCGCAAGCCACCCCGCCTTCCTCTCCTTCTCCCTCGCCCCACTCCTGCGCCACCGGCAGAAAAAAGCAGCACAGGGAAACAGCAGAAGAAACAGCCGCAGCAGCAGCGAAGCAGCAGCAGCAGCAGAAAAAGCAGCAGTAGCAGCAGAGACGCAGCAGCAGCAGAGACGCAGCAGCAGCAGCAGAAAGCAGCAGCAGCAGCAGAAAAAGCAGCATCAGTTTATCGAAGAGTACGCGACGTTTTGACGGTATTGGCTGCTGCACTGCCGCTACACTTCCTCCTGTTGCATGGGGACTCGAGCAGACTGCTGCTGCTGCTCCTGGTGCCAGTGCTGCTGCTGCTCTTCGAATTTTGTCTGCTGTTGAATCTGCTGCCGGATTATCTGCCGTTCTTCCTGTTGCCTAAGCAACTGCTGCTGCTGCTCCTGCTCGCAAAATATTTCTCTGCTACTGCTGCTGTTGCGGAAGTAAACCGCTGCTGCTGCTGCTCCTGATGATGCTGGCTCTCTATTCGGGTGTCTCTACAGTGCACTGCAGCACCATCACTTCTGCTGCTGCTTACCTGCTGGCTTTCTATTCGCGTGTCTGTACACTGGAGCATCTCGTCCAGGACGTCTTGCTCCACCAACACCTCGTTCAATCCGAAGACAACAAGCGAGCGGCTTCTATATTTCAACGGCTGGGCAGCCAACAGCAAAGAGAGAACAAGCAATGGATGCATGCGCACAAGCAGCAACTGCAGCAGCAGATCCAGCAGCAGCAACAGCAGCAGCTGCTGCAGCAGCAAAATCGACAGCAGGCGACGTGCGGAATGTTTTCCTCTTCCTCTTGCAGCTACCCCTGCATCTCCTTCTGGTTTCTTTTTCTTTTATTGCTGCGACTCGGCCCTTCCTTTCTCTGCTGCAGCCGTGCTGCTGCAGTTGGGAAAAGCGCATGCATTCACCGGCACTATGACCTTGTGCCGCTTCCTCGACGCTGCTGCCGGCGTACCGTCTCTCTCCTGCTGCTGCTGCTTCCCCACGTACTGTCTCTGCTGCATTTGCTCGCCTTTCCTGTCCTCCTACTGCTGGGCTTCGGAACTCCCCGCTGCTGCAGCGTCTGCTACCTCCTGCTGCTGCTCTAGCTGCCATCGCTGTTGTCACAGCCCCTGCTGATGCTGTTGCTGCTGCTACTGTTAGTGCTCCCACCGTGTAGCTTCTTCTGCGCTGCTGCTGCCACTCGTGTGTGGGGTCGCTGCTGCTGTCGCTGCTGTTTCTGCTCCTTCTACTGCTTCTCTTCCCGCCCCGGCTGCTCTTGCCACTGCCGCCCTTGATAATACTGCTCTAGCCTGAACTGCTGCTTCCTGTGCTGCTGTTGCTGCTGCTGTTGCCCCGTCCTGTACTGCTACTGCTGCTGCCTCTTCTGCTGCTGCCGCTGCTTCCTTTCCTGCTGCTGCGGCTCTTACCGCTTCCTTGACTGCTGCTGCTGCTTCCTGTACTGTTCCTGGTGCTGTGCTGCTGCTGCTTCCTTTCCTGCTGTTGTTGCTGCTACTGTTGCTGCATCGCGTGTTGCTGCTATCTCCTGGGCAGCTGTTGCTGCTTCGCTTCGTCCTGGTGCTGTTGGTGCTGCTGTTGCTGCTTCGTGTACTGCTGCTGCCTCCTGTACTCACGCTGCTGCCTCTTGTGCTGCTGCTGCTTCCTTTCCTGCTGCTGCTGTTGTTGCTGAGGGTGATCTTACGAAGTCGTCCCACCGAAGAAGCATCTGCGCCGCGTGGTGGTCGCAGATCGTCTTTAAACGTTTCTGCAGTCGCTGCATGCACTGTCTGCAGCAGCAGCAGCACCAGCAGGGTTGACAGCAGCAGTACCGTATACGCAGTAGGCGGCGGAGCAGCTAGCAGGGCGGCAGAAGCGGCAGCAACGGCAGCTGCAGCAGAAGCGACTACAGGCGAGCGCAGTGTACAGTCAAGCCGCACAGCCCTGGTGCATGCAGCAAACCAGCAGCAGCAACAGCAACAGCAACAGCGGCAATAGCACCAGCAGCAATACCAACACCAACAGCAGCAACAGCAGCAGCGACGGCAGCACACCCGCAGCAACGGCAGCAACAGCAGCAGCAACGGCAGCAACAGCAGCAGCAACGGCAGCAACAGCAGCAGCAACGGCAGCAACAGCAGTAAAAGCAGCAGCAGCAGCAGCACTTCAATGAACGGTGACGATCGGTTCTTCTGCGGGCGACTAGGGCCTCGGGAGTCGCAGCTGCGCTGCAGCAGCAGCAGCTTCACGAGCAGCAGCACCATCCACAGGAATTCTTCTAGTATTCTTGGCTCTAGAGGACTTCTCATATACATATATATGCAGGGGAGAACACCTAAAATACTCGCGGGCCCTATACAACGACACGGGGGAAGAGACATATTGCCACACCTCCACACAACTATACATATACCAATACACATGGATACGTGTGCTTTCGTATCTCTCTTCCGCTCCCTTTGCTTCTCTACGAATACACACGTGTGCTTCTCCATCGCTTCCTCTTTCGCTCTCTTCTTCTTCTTCTTCCTTTCCGTCCCTTCCTCTCTCTTTGGATATATACATACATATGTGCTAGGAGACAGACACCTGGGTAGACACAGACAGCAACCTCTGCTTCTCTGTGCGCAAGCATGCATATACGCATATCTATACATAGAGAGAGACAGGCCTAGGGGCAGGGAGACAGAAAAGAAGAAGGCGATATATGCTTGGCCTCCATGGCGTAGCACGGGGTGTATATAAATAGATGCAGAGCGGTATAGGTATACGCGCCACCCGTAGAGACGGAGACACACAGGTACATGCTTCTTCTCTACATGCAGTTGACTGCCTGTCGACAAAGTGTCTCGGAGGCAGAGACGGAGACAGATATATAGAGCAGCACAGACGTAGGTGCAGGAGACATGTGTGGGCAGGTCGCACGTGCAGAGGAAGAGCGGACGGAGACGGCCGGAACGGCGACGAGACGCACAACCGTCGGACCCCCCGATGCCCATACGTGCGCATGCAGACAGCGACACAGCGAGACACGGAGACAGCAAGTGTCCAGGCAGGGGGACAGCAAGTGTCCAGGCAGGGGGACAGCAAGTGTCCTAACAGGGAGACATGCAAGTGTCCAGGCAGGGAGACGGGGAGACAGGGAGACGGGCAGGTGTCCTGGCAAGGAGACAGGGAGACGGGCACGTAGACTTCGCCTGGCGTGCAGTGAGACAGCAGCCGCCGCCCAGGGAGACGCTGAGACACCACGAACTCCACCTGCACTCACACATATACCTGCCAACCCCAGCGAAACAGATCGACGTCAACAAATAGAGAGAATACAGAAGATATACGTGTAGACAGACATGTAAACAACCCCACACATATACACGTATACGTGTACATATATATATGTATACATGTGTGTACACCTATATATATAGGTGTATATGTATATCTTTGTATAGATAGGCGCGCGCAGGGGGATATATGATAGCGCACAGAGGCGGAGAGAATTGAGGAGGAGGAGAGGCAGACGGAAGAGGAGATGCTTCTTCACTCGAACGCGCGACGGGGCATTGTGTGAGGCGCCGGAGAAAGAAGAGTGTGGGGTCCCACCGGTCTCCCAGGACGTTGGTATTGACGGGGAGAACAGCAGCAGGAAAGCGCACCTTCACCTCCAGTGCCTGCAACACTCTGTTTTTCTCTCTGCAGCGCCGTCGCGATGTGCTGCTGCTACTGCTTTCCCTTTCTCTGCTTCTGTTCCTCTCGGTTCTGCTTCTTCTGTCTCTGCTGCTGCTGCTCCCGCGGCTGCTGTTTCCCGGCGCCTCACGGCCGCGCACGCTGCTGCTGCCGCTGTCAACGCCTGTGCTGCACGTGCTGCTGCTACTGCCTCTGCACTCCGTCCCCCCCCCGCCGTTGCTGCTGCTGTCCGCGCGACTCTCCGGCGCCAGCCTACTTCTGCCACTGCTCTTGCTGCCGCTGCTGTTACTACACGTCCTGCCCCCCACGACCCTGCTGCTGCGGCCTGTGCTGCTGCAGTCTAAACTGCACTCGCTGCCGTGAACGCAGCAACAGCAGCAGCCCGCGCGAGGCTTAGCCTCGTCTTTGTTGCCGCTGCTGCTGCTGTGGCTGCTCCTCTCCATGCGGCCTTCTCCCCTGCCCTCTTCACTCTCTCTGTTGCTGTTGCTGTTGCTGCTCCTGCTGCAGCACGTCGGAGTGCTGCTGCTGTCGCTCCGGTCCTGATGAGAGCTCCCGCTTTTCCTGCCGTAGTCGCAGCACCGCAGCAAGCTGCTGCTGCTGTTGCCGCATCGACTCCTCTCCCCACAACTGCTGCTGCTGCTCCTTTGTGCAACAGAAGAAGCAGCAGCACATTGGCACGGCAACTCCACGCGCTCCAACGCCATGCTGCAACAGCAGCAGCACCAGCAGAAACAGCAGCGCCAGTAGCAGAAACAGCAGCAACAGAAACAGCAGCAACAGAAACAGCAGCAACAGAAACAGCAGCAGCAGCAACAGAAAGAACCGCAGCAGGTGCAACAGCGACAAAACCAGCAGGTGCCACAGCAGCAGCTGGTGCCACAAAAATGTCGGGCAGGTGCAGCAGCAACAACAGAAACAGCAGTAGGTAGTAGCAGCAGCAGCAGCTCCTGGGCGTGGTTGCAGCAGCATCAGAACTGCCGCAAGAAGTCTGCGAAGTGCAGACGGAGAAGCAGCCACACCAGCTGCAGCGGCAGGGGGGCACCCGCAGCCTCAGCAGCGTTAGCCACGGCAACGTACCGTCCTCAGCAGTAGCAGCAGCAGCATTTCCTCCATCAGCGGCAGCAGCAGCAGCACCAACTCAGTTCACAAGACGGCCGTTCGTAACAGCAGCGGCACCAGCATCTTGCAGGCAGCACACGAGAAAGAAGCGGAAGTCACATCGTTCCAGCAGCACTTCAAGCAGCAGCAACAGCAACAGGAGCACGAAAGTTTCGCTACATAGGGAGGAGCAGCAGCTGTGTCCGGCGGCGTCAAAGGAGCAACAGTAGCATCTGTTGAGAAAGCAGCCGCAGAAGCAGCAGCAGCAGCAGACGCAGCAGCGGCAGAAGCAGCAGCCGCGACAGCAGCAACAGGAGCAGCAGCGGCAGCAGCAACAGAATATGCAGCAGCAGAAGCAGCAGCAGCAGAAGCAGCAGCAGCAGAGGCAGCAGCAGTACAAGCAGCAGCCGCGACAGCAGCAACAGCAGCAGCAGCGGCAGCAGAGACACCAGCTGCAGCGCACCTCAGCGCCGTATGTCTGCAGTTACCTCTGTACTGTAGCAGCTGCTTCAGTAAGAGCCACAAGGAGAGCGGAGAGAAGGCCGGGTGAGAGATAGCGGCTGGTTTCGACCACCTGCAGCACGACCGTATCGCTAGAAGCAGCAGCAGCAAAGGGCGCAGCAGCATATGCAGCAGGAAGAGAAGACGCCGCACAAGCAGAAGCAGGCGAAGAAGAGTGTGGAGCAGCAGCAGACGACCCCGTCGCAGCTGTCTGTACACTGCTGCTTTCTCCTCCTCCTGCAGCAGCAGCGGGAACCCCTCGGCGCCAGGCTGCTTCTCTGTTCTTCGCTGCTGCTGCGGGGTCTGCCGCTGGTGCTGCTGCTGCTGTGGGAGACGTCCCCCGAGGAAGATGAGGAGAAGCATCAGCGGTGGGATAGAGCGAAGAACTGGGAGGAGAGAGACATGCAGCAAAGGCAGCCTCCGGCGGACGTGTGTGACTGCCGCTGCTGCTGCTGTTCTGCTGCTGCTGCTGAGGAGGAGGAGGAGACGCGCCAGCGGCCTCTGCAGCTGCTGCATACAACCAGTCGCCCTGCGCGCTGCTGCTTCCGCTGTGGCTGCAGCAGCTACCGTGGGTTTCTCTCGAGCCGCTGCAGGAGCTTCTCGTGAAGACTGCTGTTTCTCCTCCTGGGGAAACTGTCGCGGCGTCGCTGCTGCAGCTGCCTGTACAGCTGTCTCGGATGAGCACGTCGCTGCTGCTGTTGCCGCTGCTACTGCGGCGTGCTCCTCCACTTCCCTGCTGCAGCGGCTTCGGGCCGCCCACGTGCAGGGCTTCAAGCGAAGCGCGTTCGCCCATGGCGTTGCTGCTGCTGGTGCTACCCCTGTTATTCCTGCTGCTCGCGTGGCTGCTGCGACTGCTGGTGCTGCTGCGTCTGCTGTTGCTGCTGCAGCTGCCTCCGCTGCGGCTGCTGCGGCTCCCTCTGCTGCTGCAGCTGCTCCGCTGCGAGAGACTCCCACGCACCAGCAGCTGCTGCTCTCTCTCGCATGCGTCGCCTGCTCTCTCTTCCCAGTTCAACTGTCGCTGCTGCTGCTGTTCGGCGCGTTCCTCTTGTTCCTCTGCTGCAGCCAGCGGCAGCATTTCAACCGGTTGCTCTTCCTCTTGCTGCTGGCTCCGCAGACACGCGGCATCCGCCGCGGCTGCTGCGGCAGCAGCCTTCGCTGCCTCTGCTGCTTCAGTAGCTGCTGCCACTGCCGCAGTGAGAGCCGCATGTTCTTCCTGATCAAAATCGGTACTTGTTACGACTGCTGCTGCTGCTGCGTGTGCGGCTGCTGCTGCAGCAGTTGCCTCAGCTGCTGCTGCTTTCGCCTGGGCTGCTGCTGTCGCTTGCGCGGCCGCAGCAAGTCGCCGGGCTGTAGACTGTGCCGCCGCCCCTCCCGCTGCTGATGCTGCTTCCGCTCCACTTGCATTCCTTCCTGCCTCCTGCTGCTCCTCCGCCTCCCCCCCTCCTCCAGCGGCAGCAGCACCATCAGCAGGAGAAAAGTCTGCCGAAGCCTGGACAGCAGCAGCCGCAGCCGCAGCAGCAGCAGAAGCGGCACCGGCGCACGCCTCTGCTGCTGCTGCGACTGCCGCATGCACCGTGTTCCAGCAGCGAAAAGACGACGCTGTGCTGCTGCGCTGCTGCCGAGCTGCTGCAGCAGCGGCCATATTGCGACATATTGACGCTGCTGCTAGACAGCGACAGCTACACCAGCTCCCGGGAAGACGCAGCGACCGTCCCGTACTGCTGCAGCTGCCTCTTCTCCTCCCGCCCCTGCTGCCGCTTCTCCTCCTGCTCCTGCTCCCGCATCTGCTGCCGCTTCTGCTGCCGGGGTGGCCACTGCCGTTCTGTTCACTGCTGCTGCTGCTGCTGCACTTCCTCCCCCCGCTGCCGCTGCAGCTGCTTCCCACCACGTCCTGCAGCAACGAGGAGAACGTTTTTTGTGCGGCAGCCGAACATGCGAAGTGGGTGCTGCCCGCTGCTGCGGCCTGCTGCTGTTCTTCTTTCCCTGTCTCGTGCTGCGTCTCTCGTAGGCCCGACCCTGCTGCTGCGGGTCTTGGCTGACCGCACACACAGGGAAATGCTGCCTCCGCTGCGGATGCACCAGGCGAAACAGCAGCATGCGGTGCCTCAGCGCGGGCGCCACCAAGCTGGGCTGCAGCAGCAGCAAGAACAGCAGCGGCAGGACCGGTAGCAGCCGCAGGAGCCTGTGAAACAGCTGCAGGCGTTTCCTCTTGTGCTGCTGCGGCGCTGCAGCGCGTAAATAAGAACGAAGAGGTTCGACAGGTGTTGCTACCCGACGCAGGGCCCGCATCATCAGAAAGAGCACCAGGAGCAGCAGCAGCACCAGGAGCAGCAGCAGCACCAAAAGCAGCAGCAGCAACAGGAACACGTGCAGCAGCACAAGCATCAGGGACAACCGTCGCAGATACGGCAGTTGTAGGGAAGCTAGCAGAAGCGGCATGGCAACCGCTGCTGCTGCTGGAAGGGTGCTGCTCTTGCTCTTGCTGTTTTTGCATTCCCTGTTGCTCATGAGCGCCTGCGGCACTTGTTGTCCCGAGGAGCAGCTGCCTTGCATCCCTCTCGGACGCGCCTGCAGCAGCGCGCCACGACGCACCGACAGGCGACGCTCCTGCTGTTGCTGCTGCTGCTGCTGCCGCTGTTGCTGCTGTTTCTCCTGCGGTTGCTGTTGCTGCTGCGATCGCCGTTGCTGCTGCGGTTGCTGCGGCCGCTGTTGTTGCTGCTGCTGTTCCAGCTGCTGCCGCAGAGGGTCGAGAAGGACAGCGCTTCGAACAGGACGCCGCAGTGAAGAGAGGCATTGAAGGGAGAGAGGGAGATAAGGAGGAAGCAGATGGGAAGGGAGAGAAATGATCAGGCGGGGAGGGCAGCAGCTGGTAATCTAGCTCGTAGCCTGTCTGCGCTGCGGTGTACAGACACGCCTTCACCACTTCCATCGCCACGTGCTGCGCAGTACCCACAGGAGCAGAAACCGGGCCACAGCAGCAGCAACAGCAGCAGCAGCAACGGCCCATCGTGAACTTGAAGGCGTGCCCCACCAGCAACGCCAGTGCCAGCAGCAGCAGCAGTTTTCAGAGCTGCAGCAGCGACAAGAGCACCAGAACTCAGGCCGCAACTGCAGCAACAGCAGCAGCAGCAACGGCCCATCGTGAACTTGAAGGCGTGCCACAACAGCAACGCCAGTGCCAGCAGCAGCAGCAGTTTTCGAGCTGCAGCAGCGACAGGAGCAGCAGAACTCAGGCCGCAACTGCACCAACAGCTGCAGCAGCAAGAGCAGCAGCAAGAGCAGCGCTTGCCACAACAGCAGCACCAGCTAGAGTAGCAGCAGCAACAGCAGCATCAACGGCAGCACCGGCTGCGCAACACCAACAGCAGCCGACGCGGAGAGACGCCACAGGAGGAGGAACGACTGCAGCTGCAGCAGCACGAGACGCACCACTCGGGAGGACAACGCAAAGCCAGCGGAAGAGCGACATACGTGACAACTGACAAACATAGGCAGCAGCAGCAGCAGATAAAATGTCAACAGAGCCAGCTCTGGGGGTAGAGAAGCAAGAGCAACAGAACGAGAACCAGAAACAACAGCTCCCAGATCAACAGCGGCAGCAACACACAGAAGAGAAGCAGCAGCAGCAGCAGCACAGGACCACCAGCCACACCAGCAGACACAGCGACTGCGGGGCAGCACCGGAGCCGCACCGCCGCAGCAGCAGCGATCTAGTGACAGCAGCAGCACTGGCCACAAAGGCGCCAACAGCACCAGAAACGGCATCAGCAGCAGGGCAACAGCAGCGGCAGGGACGACAGCAGCAGCAGGAACGCCAGCGGCAGCAGGAATGATAGCAGCAGCAGCCACCGAGAGGGTGAGCGGCGACGCGGCGACTGCATCAGCAGCAGCAGCAGAGCTGGCAGCAGCACAGCAGCAGCAGCAGCCGGAGACGCAGCAGCAACCGAACAACCATACTACCAGCAGCAGACGAGTCCACAGCAGGAGCAAAAGGAAACGAAGCAGCAGCAGCAACAGCAACCTCAGCAGCAACACCAAGAAGAAGGAAGCCGGAGCAGCAGGAGCGTCGCCCGCACCAGCAAGTGAAGCAGCAGCAGCGGCATATTCAGCAGCAGCAGCCGCAGGATAAAGAAGAGATCCGCGTACCTCTTTGAGTTTGACATGGTAATAGAGGCAGCACATGTTGCCAATTTTTAACTGTCGCACATCCATCAGCTGGAGGTTGCAGGTGTGCCTTCGGCCCGACCGTTCCTGCTGCTGTTGTCCTTCCTCCTCGCCTTCTGCGTTTTCCTCCGCTCCTCCGTCTTCCTCCTGTTCCTCTCCGTCGGCCGCTAGCCACCTAGCACAACATCCCACAGTGCCCACACAGAGCCACGCGCAGCAGTGCAGCAGCACCAGCAGCGCTGCTGCAACAGCAGCAGTAGCAGCAGCAACAGCAGCAGTAGCAGCAGCCACAGCAGCAGTAGCAGCAGCCACAGCAGCAGTAGCAGCAGCCACAGCAGCAGTAGCAGCAGCAACAGCAGCAGTAGCAGCAACACCAGCAGCAGTAACAGCAACACCAGCAGCAGTAACAGCAACAAAAGCACTAGCGGCAAGAGCAACAGCAGCGGTAGCAGCAACAGCAGCAGTAGCAGCAACAAAAGCACTAGCAGCAACAGCGGCAGTAGCAACAACAGCAGTAGCAGTACCAGCAACAAAAGCACTAGCAGCAAGAGCAACAGCAGCGGTAGCAGCAACAGCAGCAGTAGCAGCAACAAAAGCACTAGCAGCAACAAAAGCACTAGCAGCAACAGCGGCAGTAGCAGCAACACCAGCAGCAATAACAGCGACAGAAGCAGTAGCAGCAATGTGTACAGCAGCGCTAGCAGCAGCAGCAGTAGCAGCAACAGCAGCAGTAGCTGCAACAGCAGCAGTAGCAGCAACAGCAGCGGTAGCAGCAACAGCAGCAGTAGCAACACCAGCAGCAGTAACAGCAACAAAAGCACTAGCAGCAAGAGCAACAGCAGCGGTAGCAGCAACAGCAGCAGTAGCAGCAACAAAAGCACTAGCAGCAACAGCGGCAGTAGCAACAACAGCAGCAGTACCAGCAACAGCAGCCGTAGCAGCAACAGCAGCAGCAGCAACAGGAGCAGCAG
>KL647308.1:1628238-1663623 GCA_000727475.1 Sarcocystis neurona
CAACAGTAGCAGCAACAGGAGCAGCAACAGCAACAGTAGCAGCAGCAACAGTAGCAGTAGCGGCAACAGTAGCAGCAGCAACAGTAGCAGTAGCGGCAACAGTAGCAGCAGCAACTGGAGCAGCAGCAGCAACAGTCGCGTCAGCAACAGCAGCAGAGGCAGTAGCAGCGCCAGCAGCAACAGCAAGGGTAGCAGCATCAACAGCTGCAACAGCAGCAGCAGGAGCAACACTGCAGGATGGAGGATACACGGAGGTTGCGAGCAAGAAATGCAGCAGCAACGGCAACAGCAGCAGGAGTGGCAGAAGCAACAACAGCAGCAGGGGATAAACTCTCGCACGTCCAGAGCAGTCGTTCGTGCACGTGGATCGCCAGGAAACGAGACCCACACACGTAATACGTAAGTGACGCATATATAGAGAGAGACATATATATACATATATGTATACGTGTGGGGGAGAGAATCACATGTAACTTAGAATCACCAGGAAAGACATACACTGGAGAGAGAAAACTAGAAGAGAAAAAAGAAGCAGCACCTTGCAAATTCAAGCGACACGCCGGGTCGGTCGAGTCCCTGGGCGTACACTATCAGGTGCCACCGCCGATCTGCTGTTGCTGCTGCTGACGCTTCTTCCTGCTGTTGCTGCTGCTGGTCTTCTGCTTCTCCTTCTTCTTCTTCCTCGAGTTCTTCACAAAGCAGCAGCTCGTCCGGTGTTCCTATCCAGCAGTTCTGTAGCATCTGCGGCTGCCGGTGTTGTCGTTGCTGCTGCTGAGTCGGAAGCTGCCTCTGTTGCACTCGAGAGGAGAGTAGCGGTTGCTGCTGCTGAGACTGCTGCTCCTCTTGCAGCACCTGCTGCTTCTGCAAAACACTCCCCACCGCCACCTGCTGATGAATCAGAGGGGACTCCTGCTGCTGCATGTGACCTTGCTGCTGCATGTGATGCTTCTGCTGCTGAAGCGTGTGTGGATGCTCTTGCAGCTGATACTCTTGACCGCGGTGGAACTGCAGCGGACACTGTTGCTGGTGGTGCTGCCGCTGTTGCTGCTGCTGCTCGTGAGACTGCTGCTGGTTGTGAGAGGGCTGTTGGTGATGGTGGTGTGGCTGCTCCTGCTGCTGCTGATACTGCGCTAGCTGCGGCTTCTTCATCTGCGGCTGCTGCTGATGCGGCTGCAGCGCCGCAAGCACAAATTCGAGCGGCAGCTCACTCCGCTGTCCTCGACCATCCATGCTGCTGCTGCGCGCTTCTCTTGCAACGGCTGAGATGGGGAACTGCTGTTGCAGCCTTCTTGGCTGCTCCTGTGTCACTCGCAGTAGATCCTGAAGTATCGCTGCCACGGCTGCTGCTGTTGCCAGGCGGATCTCCTGCTGCTGCTGTTGAGGGTGCGTCGCTATCCGCTCTTTGCTGCTGTTGCTGCTCCTGCTGCTGCTGCGCGCGGCGCCTGTCCGTCCCGAGTCTTTGCTTCTGCTGCCCTTCCTAATCTCTAGCACTTTCCTGTGTGAGGTGGGGCAGCTGTTCGGATGGCGTCTTCTACGTGCTGCGGCGGCGCTGCGTGAGCTGCCCCCCCTGACCTGTACGGGCTGCCTCTGCTGCTGCTGCTTCTTCTGTTGCGCTGCAGTCACGGTTGCGGCTCCTCCTGCCGCCGCTGCTGCTCTGGTTGCTGCCGCAGGGATTCCTTCTAGTGGCTGCTCCTGCTGCTGCTCCTGATGGCACTGCTGCTGTTGCTGACGAGGAGGATGAGAAGAACTGGCAGAAGGAGGAGCAAGCTGCTGCTGAGACGAGCCTGCTGCCGCTGGTACTCACGCCGCTGTTGCTGCATACCGAGCAACACAAGCAGAAATGTGTGTAGGAAGACGGCTTCTACATTCCTACCGACGTTCTGCCGCAGTGAACAGTCAGAGCGATTTTATCAGTGAACGTCTTGCTGCTGTTGCTGCTGTTGCACTGGCTGCTTCTGCTCTCTTGCTGTTTCTGCTGCCGGTCCTCCTGCTGCTGGTGCTGCTCTGCTGCTGGTGCTGTTCTGCTGCTGATGCTGCTCTGCTGCTGGTGCTGCTCTGCTGCTGATGCTGCTCTGCTGCTGATGCTGCTCTGCTGCTGGTGCTGCTCTTCTGCTGGTGCTGCTCTCTTGCTGGTGCTGCTCTCTTGCTCGTGCTGCTCTGCTGCTGATGCTGCTCTGCTGCTGCTGTGTCCGTGCTGCTGTGGCCAAGCCCACGCGGGTCCGCAATCCCTTCTGTTGCTGCTGCTGCTGCTCGGAATGCGGCTGCGAATCGTCCTTCCTTTTGCTGCCTGTCCTTCGGCCGGCCTTTCTTCTGCGCTGCTCTCGGGATACGGCTGCTGATCCTGCTGCTGCTGCTCCGTGTCCACCTGCTGCGGCTGCTGCTTTCTATCGTGGTCCAGCCGTTAAACTTGCTGCTGCATCATCTTCTGTTGCTGCCTTTCTTCCTTGCTTCTTAGGCTGCTGCAGCTGCTGCGCGTGCTGCTGCGTAAGCTGTGGCAGCTCGGATGGCCGAGGCGACCCGCCCACCCCGCGCCGCCGGTGCTGCCGTCCGTCGCCGTTGCTGCTGCCGTTGCTGCTGTTGCCACATTCCCTTGGCAGCCCCTGTTTCTTCGCTGCCGCTGCTTCTTCGTTACTGCACTGCTGCACTCTCAAGAATTCAAGTTCGTGTGGGGTCAGTCCTCGGGAGTCTTCTTGGCTGCTAGGATACGCCCCGCGTGCCTGCCGCTGTTGCTGCTGCCTTGCTGTTGCTGCTCCTCGCGCTGCTACGCTCTTGGAGCAGGGGTGTGTGTGCACGGCAGAAATCTACCCCGGTGTTGCTGGTGGCGTTGCTACTGCTGTCTTTGCTGCTGCTGTTCCTGTTGTCGAGTTCGTGTCGCTGGTGCTCTTTTTTAGCCGCGCTCTGCCGCGGCTGTTTGGTAGCCGCTGCTGCTGCGGCTGCAGTGCTGCGCAGCTGCTGCTGCTGCGAGGTTCTGGTTTTGTCGAAAGCTGCAGCGCACAGCTTAGTTGCTTCAGGGTTCTCCACCCAACAGGGCGGCCGCGGATTTCCTTTAATTCTTAGTGGGAAAAAATTCCCTTTTTCCACGCGCAAATTACTCTTGGCTCCTTACTCTGCTGCTGCCCTTAGGCTGTGGCTACAGTCGCGACTATCGCCGCTACTTAGAGCTGCCGCTGCTGCTGGCCACGCTGCTGCTGCTACTGGCGGTATTGCTGCTGCTGCGGGACTTCCTGCTGTGCTGCTGCGGGCTTCCCTGCTGTGCTGCTGCGGGCTTTCCTGCTGTGCTGCTGCGGGACGTCCTGCTGTGCTGCTGCGGGACGTCCTGCTGTGCTGCTGCAGGACTTCCTGCTGCTGCGGGACTTCCTGCTGCTGCTGCGGGTCTGGCTGCCGCTATGCTGATGGTGGCGCCGCCGCTGCTGGTGTGGTGCTGCTGCTGGTGTTGCTGCTGGTACTGCTGGTGCTGCAGCAGGTGGTGCTGCTACGTGCCAACAGAGCACTATTGTCGACGCACCCTACCGGCGGCCGTTCGGAGTGTTACGTGGCTGAAAATCTGCCGTGCTGCTGCCCAGACTGCCCCGCGCTGCAGCTTCTTACCACGCTGCTGCTGGTGCTCGTTACTTCTGTTTTGATGCCGGTATTAATTACTACTACTCCCTGCTGTTGCCGCTACTTCGACTGTTGGGCTGCCGCGTGATCTGCTGCTGTCATGCGTGCTGCTCTTCCAGTTTCGTACTATTGTCGTTCAGCTGTCCAGCTGCGGCGACGCCAGTGCCTCTGTGCTGCTGCAGCTCCAGCTCTGCTGCGCTAAGTGGCTGGCGGTCGCACCAGCGCTGTGCTGCCTTTGCTGCACAGAGCATCCTGCGGTTGACTTCTGGGACAGAAGTTGCTGCGGCTCAGTTTCGTTGTGTGCGAGTCCTGCTGCTGCTTCTGCTGCTGTGCATATGCTACTGGGGCGTATGCATCAAAGGGAGTCAGAAATTCGCTTCCTTCCTCCTGCGCCACGCTGTATCTTGTCTCACGCGAAGTGGCAGCAGGCAGTCCAAGTAGCTGAAGTGGCAGCAGGCAGTCGAAGTCGCTGCTGCTGCAAGAAAGGCAGGCGGCTGCATCTCTCCCACACACAACATTGAGCGACGCCGCAGCACGCAATAGCAACAGCAGCAGCTGCCGCACCCGCCAGAAAACACCAACAGGAAGCCGAGTGCCACCAGCAGCAACAGAAAGCGAGCAGTTGCAGCTACACGGTCACAAGGTGTCACGACGACAGCAGCCCAAGAGAGGCAGGCGATGACTGGTACTCGTACTGTTTTTCCTGTGAAGCTGCTGCAAGGTGTCACGACGACAGCAGCCCAAGAGAGGCAGGCGATGACTGGTACTCGCACTGTTTTTCGTGCGAAGCTGCTGCAGAAACAGCTCCTGCTCCATCCTCTCCTCCTTCGGCTTCTGTTTCGGCCGCGCACGCAGGAGCTTCTTCGCGTTCTTCTGCTGCCTGTTGTCGCAGCTGCAGCTGCTGCTCTCTGGTCACCTAGGTCACGTGGCCGTGCTACGGAGCCACTTGCTTCGCAGCAGGTCTGTTGTCGCTGCCTCTAAAACCGTGTTTCCCCGACATGCGTTCTTCTGCTGCTCCTTCTTCTGTTGTTGCGACAAAGTAGTCAGAAATGGTCTGCTGTTCGCTGGTGTCCATACTCATGTCCCGCCTACGCTTCTTTCAACCTCCAGTCCTGCTGCTACTGGTGCCTGACGTGCCACTGCTGCTGTAGCTGCGTAGACGGCGGCTCCTGTCTGAACTGTTACTAGTGTGTGTTGTTGCTGCGCGAGCTGCTGCTGTTTTCTGCTGCCGAGGCTGCTGATGGTCAGTAAACTGGGCTCTGTGGCTGCTGCGTTTATTCTGCTCCTCGTGCGTCGCGCACTTGGAGCCGCTGTTGGAACTGCTGCTCCGCTGCTTCCCGAACAGTTGCTTCTACACCAAGAGGCACAGCTGCTGCTGGGTAGCCTCACACTCTCATAATACCCCCAGGGGCGCTTGAAGGTGGTATCTTCGCCTCGAGATACGCATGTGCGTGCCTCTCTCATAATGATTTCAACTCTGAATACAGTAGTGTGTGTACAGTTAACTATTACTCATGGTATCCGTACACGAGTTTCAACGCGAGGGGTGTTTCGTGTGTAGCACAGTGCAGTCAGTGGCTGACGAGCAGGGTTTGGCATGAGCTCTGATTCTGTAGCGGTAGCGGCTATACAGTCGCACGCCACGTATGTGCATAAACTTTGATCCTATTTACATGTCTAGAATGCTCCAGGTCTGCGTGGAGTAAAGGATTGCCGTCGCTGTGGAACAGCTGTAGTCACTGTGTACCTATCTCACTAGGTTCCGTGTATATACGTACTCAAGTGCAGCTCGACATGGAAAACCAGAACGGCAGCAGAGATGCGCAGCAGCACAGATTCAGAATTGTTTGGAGCTATCCTCTATGTAGAACGGTTCCATATGTGCACACGTGTGCCTTTGTGTGTGAAGGCGGTTGCAAACCGCAATTTATGAGCAGCAGTATGTGGGATTTCATCTACAATAGAATGTGTGTGTAGAGAATTATTCCATAGACACAGTGCTGCAAAAAGAGTCACGTATCCGTGTTTCTCCAGAGTCTGACCTCTGCCCCCATTTATATCTGGGTGTATGTGCTGCTCCACATCCGACGCCAGGAGGGAGGCTACAACGCAAGGACAGCAGACAAGTCCACAAACGTGCTTGACCACTTCCATATCTGTTTACATCTAATGGAGCCCGTACGTGCATACAGGAAATATATTCTCTATGGATAGCAATAGATACAAATGTGTTTGCCTCCGTCCGACCCAATAATTAGAAGCACGTCTCTATATATATCTACGTCCAGAAATACGTACACTTACGCAAGGGATGGTTCTTCAAGCATACAGTGTGTGTATCTGTGTATTATCAATACGCGTGCGTAGAATTACAATGTGTGTATCAGTACCTTTGTACAGAGACACGTTCTGGGAATTTCGAGGCAGCTATAGAGCGTCCTTCGTATACATTTGTGGGACGCGGGACTCTGTTTCGAAAACGACTGTGCCGTAGCTGCGGCAATAGGACCGAGAAAACCTAACCCCATCTTCTGCGCTTTCAATGCTGCTTGCTTTTGGTCTACGGACACCTCAAAAAGCTAAAAGTACATTGTTCATACGTCCAGTACAGTGCGCTAGAGGCACAGAAATCCCGTATCTGCAGTCCTCTGTGTGCAATTCACACGAAAACGCCTGCATGTTGTTATTACCATATGCGTAGACACACATTCAAAGGAATTGTCTACAGCATGTATCATATACACACTTGTGTACTCACACGCTTTTTTTTTCCCTCCTGAGAGACTAGCTGCAGACCATCCAACCACATCTGCGCTGTACCATAGGTATCAGCATAAATTAGTATTCGCACAAGCACTACTCTGCCAAAATGATACAGACGAATGTGCACCCACACGTGTACACACACACTGGGGTGTTCACATATATATATGTATACATATATATACATATACATACGTAGTCATGTGTGCAAACCCACATAGAGCACGTAGGCTTACATCCACGAGCATGAATTTATTGCAATAAACGATATTTTCTCCAGCGAGGATAATGTACATGGATCCGGTGCGCATACTATTTTTGGGGCGACAGATTTACTTCTTCCTTAGTAGAGATGTCGAAATTCGTAAGAGGGTTCTGGCCTAACGTATCTAGAATAGGGAAGTTTCGTTCGGACGGCATTCACATGAATGCTAAGGCACTTACGCGACATCATAAGCAGGAGTATCAAGAAGAAGCCTTTCGCGTGAATTTTATTCGCTGAGAAAGCGGCACTTTTGTGCGTGGCCCTCTCATCTGCGATCAGTTGAGTTTGACGACTGCTTTCTTTTTCATCCCGTGGGCACCACCACTACAGACGAAGTCGCACGCGTCATTATCTGTTACGTATACGTACGTATTTAAGTATGTAGCGCTAGAGGGTACCATTTACACCTACACGTAAGCTTACGTAAACTAGTCGAGAAAGAGCTTCTGACATATACGTACATATATTTTACCTGGTGATCAAAGAGTTTTTGCTGGTAGGAGATGGCGTTAGTATACTAGATGATGGGGCATACACAGAAGGAGATGCTTTGCTTTCTTGGATGTGTGTACACCCGGTGTGATTTCCTTACATACCAGCATCAAGCGCGGGTCCAAATTTCTGAGCAAACGAGGGGAAACACCTAATTCTCTCTGCTGCTCTTTCCAAACGAGACTTGATTTTACACCCGTGGAAGAATTTTAATAGTTCTATTCTTCCTTTTCTATTGCCGAAGACGATTCACTGATCAAAAAGCTCAAATGCATGCCTTTTCTGCGCCATGACAGCTAATCCACATTTGTACATGTACACGTATGACGTATGTGATACACACTTGTACGAAATATATTTTCGGCATTTTCTTGTAACCATTATGCTGTGCAATTACTGCAATTCCCTCGGTGGTTGTATGTGACGCAGCCGGCGCAAACGATTGGCTGTACGGTGTCGAGCCGAGCGCCGGCGACCTTCGGGTGTACAGACACTACACCATAAATCAAATTCACCGCCTACTCCTACGCGAACTGCAGGGATATTTGCCATATGCATACGGGTGCTATCCACAGTTATATACGTGGAAATCTGCATATCCACCTGTCTGTATGTGTGAATGGATTCGAGCGTCTCTGAGTATCTGTAAATAACGTGCTACGACCGAAGGTTGCAACTTCTCTCAAGCAAATGAAACGATAGATATCGGCAGATATCGCGTCCGCGCTCTAGTTATGGCAGTTCTGATATCACAGCAGCAGGTAAGGGTCTATCTTTCCATTCGCTGGGGCGATTCCGATTGTTATGCTCCACTTCCCCGTCTGGCTTTCCTTCTCTCCGAATACTTCCAAAAAATGAGTACCGTACTATCCGCATTGTACCTGCAGATTTCCAGCCGTGTCGTCCTGTGCAAAGAACGCAGCATGTCGGTCATTCGCTTTTACAACTCTCCCCGTTCGTCTGATAATGAATTACGTCTGTAGCTACACATGCATGTACAATAGTACATGCATATTGTCTATTCACCCAGAGGGGTGGGTGTACAGTCGGTTGCCGATACCCGTAAAACATATATCTGCATATGTGTAGCCTGGGAACGTGCAGACATCCCCTATATGTCAGATGTGTATATACCTGCACGTATGAACGCTCTGGGTCGCACTTTCCCTCTTGCGTATTTGAGCTTGCGCTTCCACCAGGTATATGTATGCAGACCGTATTCTGGGCGACGACTAGTCTGTTTTCTTCTTCCTCACTTGTTTGTATTTTCGTCTTCACGAGCAATATACTTGCTGGTAGTCCTTCGTCCGTTGCCACGAATTTTTTTCTTGGAATTCCAAGGGCGTCACTGCCTTCTGTTCACAAAATACTGTCTTTTTGCATTTTGTTCAGCTCCCTGTCATTATCTTCTGTTTTCCTGTTCCGACTCTTTCTCCGACTCTCCCTTTATCTCCCTCTTTCCTCTCCTCGTCTTTCGCTGGGGAAAGACACTTCTAGAAGTTTTTTCATGCTTCGGTTTCTTTTTTAGAAACCGTATTTATACGTAATTCCCACCTTCGTCCTTGTATCTCTTTTGGTTGCTTTATCCTCTTCCACCACATGAACATGCGTGAGTAGAGGGTACAAATGTGTGTGTATACGAGCGTGTCCATGTGTAGATTACCTAATTCTGAATGATTTTTTCCGGTCGCCTGGTTGCTCAGTAGTAACGCAGAAATCTTTGTTTCTAGAATACCTTGCTGCTCTGCACACACGCCTCTATAGATGAATGTAAGACACGATGCCTTTTTTCGTTTTCTAAAGTACAGAACACTTGTGGACATATAGATATATATATACATGTGCTCGTAAGTGTATGCAGTTGTATACGAATACACAGGTACGTACGTGTATCCACACAGACGTAAATCCTCTACAATATCGCTCGACTAGACCAACACATAGCTTTCAGGGCATCTTCTGGTGTGCAGCCACTTGTATGTCTTTCAGTTTAAGTCGTCCTGCACGCGTTTCTTGTCTTGCTGATTCACCAACAACAACGAATATGTGCATACATATACATACATTTAAAATGTCGAACTGCCGCATTTTATTTTCTTAGCGTGCATGATGTTTCAAGGAAGAAAAAACGCTAACATGTGTAGAAGCGCAGCACCAACCGTCGTTATCTTCCCGTTGTTTATCAACAGAAAGATAAAGAAATCCGGTTTTTCGATTTCTTGTACGCAGCCATGTCTTTGAAAGTGAAGCCAGACGCGCCACACCGACAGGCGTCCAACTCATGCAAGCGCCTATACGAGGAGATGATTACATGTTACCAGGTGAACTGCATAATTTAAATGTGTATACTCTTGCATATGTATATCTGCTTTTGTCTCCTTTTCTCTCTCCCTCTCTCTCTGTACATATGCATATATATATAACTACATATATATATATATATACATAGATATATGTGGCTGACGTATACCTGCACGTGTGTGTGTATATATATATACGTATGTATACCAGATGTATCGTAGCACGACCGTCAGTGGGCATACTCTGCGGGGGAAATATATACAGAGAAGATACGTTTACAGAGATGCATATGTACATATGTACTTGGTCTTTATCGTGGTGTGCGTAGCGAAAGTATGAGAGAGAGGGAGAGATGTACATAGAAGGAGAGAAAAAGAAACGCGTGTTTGTGTGTACGTGGGGTTGTACCTGTTGAGATCTGAGGACTATGTGTAGTTTGCGGAGGAGGCGCCATTCAGTGTTCCTCTACCTCCTTTGTGTGCAATTTCTTTAGGAGAGAGCGAAAGACCTACCTTGGCGCTCAGCTAATTGTGTCCATATATGAGTTACATACATATCTATGTATGTATATACATCGATGTTAATATGTGTCTCAAGAATATACCTTAAAAGTGGATTAACTTGTGAAATTCTGCCGTTTTCTGCTCCTTTTAAGCAGCGTCTGCGTATACCACACACTTGTATGTACGTGTACAAGATTGTGAAGAGAAGATATTGGTACATGTTTACATAGATACATGTCTACAAATGTATACATGTATCTGCGTATTTATGTGCACGAGGTCGACTTGTGTGTGGAGAGAGGGCGAAGACGAAGGGAAAAGTTGTTTATTTCCGTGAGCCCGTCCCCCCCTCGTACACACCTGTAGCCGCATGCAAGTGAAATATATACATATATAGATATGTATGCATATAAGCATTTGAACGTAGGTATATATGTGTACATATGTGGAGAGAAGGAGAACATGTGAATACGAATGTGCGTATGTGTGTGTGTATATATATAAATACATATTACACATGTAAAATATACATCTATAGGTTATTTTACTAATACAAATATATGTGTAATATATTTTGACATATATATATCTATATAAGAAATACATATATATATATATATACATATATATATACATATATAAATGTATGTGTGGGTTTCCTGATACTGAGAAAACTGGGGCTTTTCACTGTTAATTTGTTTTTCTTTATCAGCAGGTGCTGTTGTACGCGTTGTGAACAGGTGGCCGTGTGCCTGTAGCAGACATACAAAGAGCAGCGGCACTTTTGACAAAGCGTGTAGTGAAGAACAGTTTTTTTCCGAAGGGGAATCGTTATGCTTATGCTTTCGCACACGCTTCCCATTCTTTGCGCCAGAAGCAGCAGAACTCGCCTTCTTGCTTCGTTTTGCCCTACTCAACATACTCTCCTCTCTTGCACCTTTCTTTGCCGCGGCCCACTGCCCTGCTGCTTTTCTGCTCATTCTCTCCTTCTGTCTTTCTCTCGACAAACTTCGCTTGCAGCTGCGGGAGAAAATTATTTCCATTTATATATATATATATGCATATGTATATATATATATGTATCGTATGATGCGTAGTGCTATAGGTGTATATATATATATATCATTCGATGTTCATTATACATAATATAATATGATGTATATATAGATACATATATCAAAGAATATAGAGTGTGATACACGCACACATAGGTATGTGTGCACACATCTGCGTGTGTCTGTATATACGTGTATAAATATCTTTGTGTGTGTGTGTGTGTGTGTGTGTGTGTGCGTCTATATAGTCGGATGTGTATGTGTGAAACCCTGTGAATTTCCCGGTGTTCCGGCGTTTCCTTTCCCCGCTGGCCATTTGCAGAAGTCTCCGTGCATGCAGCGGGCGGAGAACTCATTTGAACAGTGCCGACACAATGAGGACCCACGCGAGGTGACCCAGGAGTGCCTCACTTTGAGGAGGGCCTACGGGCAGTGCCGCAGAAATCTTCTTAATCCGCAGACACGCATCCGCGGCAACATGCTAGGTTCTTGAAGTAAACATGCGTGTTTTGTCCTCGATTTCCTCAAGGGCCGCTCGAACAATTTTCTATCTTTCATGTGTAGCAGAAGGCTCGGCACCACGCACGACGTCAAGGAATCAACCGCTGCTCCGATGCGTACGGCCCCGACAAAACACGAAGGTGCAGACAAACGACTAAATTTCTCCGTTTCCACATGTGGGTGTGAGCGCATGTGTCTGAATGGTGTGTCTGTGTGTGTGTACGTATATATATATATATATCTGTGTGTACGTGTGTGTGGGCGAGCCGGGTTTTTGCCGGAGAGCAGGAAGGAACGAAATTTATTCCTCCCTGCGGTGCCGGCTGCGCACGGACCGGCACTCCTGCTCGACGTATACGGACACCCACATACGTGTACGTAGAGAAAAAGGTAGAGGAGAGGAGAGGAAGAGGAAGGAAGAGACATACAGACACAGAGACAGAAAGAGAAGAAAAAGTAGAAAGAGAAGACTTTTTCTTGCGGCTGTTTCACGTTGCCTCTCCTTTTTGCTGCTGGTTGAGATTGACGAGAAAATAAATCACGCGGTTGTGTCACTGGCCCCCCCGTCCCGCGCTCTTCTCTTCACGCGCTTTCAAGTTCGAAACATTTCCTGGAGCTCTATACATCTCACTTTCTTGCGTGTGGGCGAAGGACGTGGTGGTTTCTCTTCCCGGTGCTGCGTCCTTTCTATGAGGGGTCGCGAACTGGCGCAACTTCTTTTCTTGCACTTTTTATTTCTGGAAGCTCCTTCACAAAAGGCGCCGTTGTTGTTTGTCTTGCGGGGGGGGGAAAGTTCTATCTGTCGAACAGCGCGAAGGAATTCGCCTCCGCTCTTCTTACTGCTGGTAACTGTTGCAGACCTGCGTGCCGCTTCTAGGGCGGCCCTGTTTTGTCTCTCTGGTGACTGCACCGTCGGATTCGTCCTCCGCAGCGGCGGTCTTTACTTCGAGAGCAATACAAGAAGGAGTTTAGAAGTTTTCGCGAAGCCTCACGTTGACACGTTTGACAAACTGCCTACGTAATATCTGGGCGCTGGGGAGAAGCTGACAAGCCAAAATTTGGCAATCCTAATTTGTAAACGCACGTGTACATATGCATGCATATATACGTGTATATCTGTAGAGAGGGAGGTAGGTAGAGAGCCAGCAGAACTGCGGCAGGGTCTGTGTGTATATCTGTTAATAATATGTTGATATTTTGTGTATTGACAGGTAGAAAGAGAAACAGCTTCTGGCACAGATAGCAGATGGCTTCTCAAAGAAAGACGAGCGAAGTTGCGACCGAGTTTCGTGCTCGAAGGAGGTAGAGGTGGGCGGTGGGGAGGTCGCGCTACGTCTACCCGACGCTCCTTTTTCCGTATAGATAGCGCCCGACCGCAAGGCAGCAGTTGTCAGGGATGGTGTGCCGACGTTCCCCTGTGTATAAGGAGAATAGAATATAATCGGTCTGCTGACCCAACCTGCGATAGATCAATGTGTCGTGGATAAATGTATACTTGCGACCGAATAGCTCTGGGCAACAAGGACTTATTTTTCTCCTCGTTATTCCAAGCGATGTGAAGCAGCTCGCTGGTATGCACACGCATGCGATTGTCGAGAAGCTGCAGTGAGCCGTGGACGGTTTTGCCGCTTTGCCTTTCTTCCTCTGCAAATGAAGATGGAGACAAGGCAGGTGGGTTCTCGGTTTCGTCGAGGCACCGCGAAATTGTCGCTGTTTTTTGAGGTGGACTTATCCTGCTCATCGTACACTTATTATATACGCGGGGATGAATAATCACGGCGGGCCACTATTCCTCAGAAAGAGTCACAACGAAGGAGATGTATATGCAGTTGCATATTCGCCTGTAGAAAAAGAGAGAGAGGCAAGTAGATCACACGTGTGTATATACACGTCGATATATGCACGTATTCACAAGTGTCCGTACACGGCAAAGAGTAAAACTAGCGAGTACTGCGTGGAACTGCCGCGTATCAAAAGCCTGTGTATACGTCTGGACACGTACTTGGGTCTTTACCACATGCATGTGCGTATAAGTGTATGCATGTATGGACGTGCAGAAAGAGTAGCTATGACACTGTTTTCCCAGGGATTGTATTTGTACTTCACACACACGGATGCACATACATGTATATTTCTCTGCACGAGAGTGAAACCGTGTACACTAAGATACACGTATGCCAACAGGGAGGCACAAACGCATACGTAGACGCATACGTAAACAGACAGAGAGAGAGAGAGAGGAAAGGGTGAAAAACTTAGAAATACACATGTGTATACACACGTCTCGACACGCACTATCTCCGTGTTGTGTCTGTAGGGAGGAGCAGAGACACATATATGTATATATATATATATATGCACACCTTTTTGTACGCGTATATACATCTGTATCTATATACAGAGAAAGACGCACAGATGTACGTATGTGTGGAGCTACCGCGGAATCCAAAGAAGCCGCTCGCTACACAAGGGTAGCTACGGGTCCACAAATTTATATGACCGCGTGTAAACCTGCTTCTACAGATCCACGTGAGAAAGATATCTATGCACACACACAGGCCTCTATACATAGAAGGAGGCAATATTTCCATACACATTAAACTGTGATAGCTTCCCATCTAGCCGGTCTCCTGCATACGCACTTTTCCCATTTGTAGGGACAGAGCGGAGAGAAAAGTAAACGGTTCACTTGCAAGTGCAGATGGTGCGGTGACACCTCAATTACCCGTTCCTCCTTTTCTGCTACACTTTTCAGCTGCACACATTCCGCCCTTGGACGCGTACCTCTAGAACCAAAACTATCCACATGTGCCTGTGCACACACAGATGCAAATAGACGTGTAGACGCCTAAGAGATGTAGATACACAGGTAGATAGACACGTGAGTAGATACAAGCGTAGGCACTAAGATTTCTTATATGTGTACATGTGAGTGTGTGTGATGCAATAGGTGCATGCCTGCGTAGCTAGACGCGTGGACATCTGTACGCGTATCCAGCCATACACGGGCGAAGTATTTTTATGGAGGCTGTACCTACGTATGTACGTCTGCATGGAAGAAAAGAGACAGAGAGAAAGATCATCGTTTCTTCGCATGAAAGAAATCTATTCCTTGGGTCGCCTGTAAGAATCATTTTGCTGCGAAGGCGCCCTTGCTGGTGCTACTGCTGTCTACGACGCACACGAGAGAAAGGTGCAGCTGCCGCGAGGGCTGCTGCTGCGGCCCAGCTCCACCGAAGACCAGGCTCTCTGTTAGAACCCCAGTACACTCCTGCAGACGCACGTACAACAATATATGTGTATAAAGAAATGTGGAGATAAAATACGTATATACTTAATAGTGTGCATACGTCTACCTGGACATGAAGAGAGAAACGCCCATGTGTACACCTCAAGAGATAAATACATACATACTGACCTACGTACCCTTGTATCTTTCCATACACACACATGTACGTATAACTTTATATACATGTGTAGCCACACCTATACAATTACCACCATGTATATATATAAATATTTTCGTGCGCAGCTCCAGAGAAAAGTATATGCTGATGTACGTATCCTTGTATTTATTCGCACATACACGTATACCTATAACTACACACACATGGAGAGCCACGTATCCTTGTATTTATTCGCACATACACGTATACCTATAACTACACACACATGGAGAGCCACCCGTATACATTTACCAGCGTACACACCTACACGTGTATGCACACCTTTGTAAGTATTCTTGTGTATTCGTTTCTCAATAGAGATATGCGTTCATATACGTAGACAGCAGGCGACAACAGGTCGCACGGTCGACGGGCTTTGGTGTTGCTGCTCTGTTGCAGTCGCGCTGGGAGCAGGACGTCGCCACTGCTGCTGTAGGTCTTGATGCCGGCAAATGGCTGCTGTGTCCCTCGGGTGTTGCTGCATGTAGTGTCTTTTCAACTCGAGCTTGTTATCCACTACACACATTGCTAAGTTTTGAGTATGTAAATGTTCGATATTTTTGACTCGTTTATGTGTGTGTACATACAGAATATATACATATATATGTATATATATACGTGATACTAAAATAGCTAGGGACCTGTTGCTGCTCTTGTTCCAGTACGTGGATAGGTACACGGGGTCGACACGTACAGGCAGAGTGTCCATAGAAATTCTTTAGTAAAAATTATATATTTCTACTCACCCGTTTCTATAAGCATTTCCCCTCTGATTTCATCTTGCCTTTCTCCCATATACCAAATATGAAAAAAAGGCTTACAAATATATGTATGTATATATGTGTGCGTACTCGTGTATATCTCACAAATGTGTGTATATATATATGTACATATTTATGTAGAGAGAGGAATAGACACGTGGATAGACAGATACAGAGAGAGAGACAGAGAAAGGATATTTTCAACTCCTACGCGAGGGAATGGTCGACGTCACAAGCAGATAGACACCTCTGTCTTCGCCTACATACACACCTGGGGGCGTATACGCGAATATATATATATATATATGTACGTATGTGAATGTATGTATGTTTGCAAGTATAGTAGTCTGTTCACAAACGCATGTATGCGAATAATTTTGTCTGTTTATAAAATTGGAAGATTTTGCCTCTCTGTACTTGCACAGAACTTATTTGCGCCAAAAGGTGTACGTGCTTGTGTATTCATGCATGAATTGCACGACGCACAAGCAGGTGGGGCGCACATCTTACACATGTCAGTAGCTCATCTCTCATTAGCACATATGTATATATATATATGTATATATATATGTGTACACACATACGTAGGCGTATATACATGTACAGACACCTAACGATACCTACAAATCGTATACACATACACACCTACACACACAGTTCCACCTACTTGTACACATGTGTGTGTATGTACGTATGTATGTATATATATATATATACGCAGGCTTATACGCATGTACGTACACCCCTCAATACACACGTAAACGTACATATATATACTGCACAGGTATTTGATCCTAAACATACATATATATATATATATATTTATATATATACATGCATAAACGTGTCTACGTATCCACGTATGAACGCACTAGCTGCGTATACGTATACACGTACACATATATATAGATCTGCAGATGTTTCCTCAAAGGCGCCAATCAGTCTGCATATAAGTGTACACCTCCGCATTCGAATGCACCTTGATGCGTATACATAAATATCGGTGGCTACGTCTATATGTATATACATATACATCTGTGTATCCATGGCGCGTCCTTTTTTGAGTAGCGTATATTGATATATGCACGTACGTGTATTCGTGGTACTCTACATCGATGTGCAGATACACAAACTGGGTAGATCATTCTTTTCTTTAGTGTATTCACATAATCCCGTTTATGCTGTTCTATGCTTTGAAGGCGTAAATTGACAAACGTATATATTAGAACAGCCTTGGGCTCCACGAACTCGGTGTATACACCTAGCTGAAGAGAAATAGAGAGGGTCGAGCAGGAAGGAGAGGGACAAAAAGTGAAGTCAAGAAAGAGACGCGAAAAGGAAAAGAAAGGAACGAACGTGGATACGGCGACCAGCGGGAATCGACGTGAGAGCGCCGTTAACTTCAGCTGCAGCGCTACTGTTACTGATGCGATTGTTGCTGCTGCTGCTGTTGTTGCCCACGCTGCGACTGCTGCTTCTGCTCTTCTCGCTGCTTCCGCTCTTGTTGCTGCTGCGATTGTTGCTCCTGCTCTTGACCCTGCGTCTGCTGCTACTGGTACGGTTTTTTTGCCCGTTGTTGCTGCTACGCCGACGGCTACTAGTGCGGCTACCGCGGTAGTTGCTGTTGTGTGCCCCGTTGTCGCTGCCGCCGCCGCAATTAGTGCTGCTAGACGATTGCTGCGGCTTCGAACGCTGCCAAGGCTACGACCGCAGCATTAAGGAGACAGCGGCACCGGTAATGAGCGTACACTCAGGCTGCTGCTGTGCAGGTGCAGCAGCGTCTCCTTTGGGAGAAGTAGGTAGCCATACATACATGCATATATATATATATATATATATATAAGCAAATATATGTCCACATGCATATAGGGAGGTACCGGTACATATTCATATATATTCATATATATGTATAAATAGATAGAGAGGTAGGTATACTGAAGAACGACTACATCCACACAGAGATGAATGCAGATATAGTTAGAGGGCGCTGCTTGTTACTACGTATCTCTCCATCGAATGTGATGGGTTGCCTGTTTCCTTCATCCGCCTTTCACCCGCCCACGATCTAGAACTTAGACAAGTTCTCCTCGCGTTGCACGACGCGACTGCAACCACGTATATGTATCGGAGTCCATATTATTTATGTGTATATGTGCCGGAGCCCGCAGATACATACATGTGTGTACAAGTGTATCGTAGTCCATATACAGATATATATATATATATGTATGTATCCTCTCCGTCATCCGCGCAAGTGAGATTGGTTTTCTTTTTGAAGAATATCGCATGTATTTAGTTTGCAGATATGAAGAAGTTCCACTTTTTTCAAGTGGACGGGTACACACATATGTGTATGCGGCACATAGCAGTATTGAAGAAATAATTCATTCTTTTTCTTTTATATGTCAAGGGTGCGATTCATCCGTATAAACAGACTCTCAGTCTACTTGAGAACGTAGCATGTGACTGTGTCGCTCGTTTGTGCCCTAGCTAGATGCGCTTAAGTACAAATTAGATATCGGTTTGCGTCTGTTCGACAGCAGTCGCCTTGTTTATACATGCAGCTGCTTTTGGCCTCGCCTCCGTACAAATGCAAATAGCCTCCGGCAAGGTGCCCTTTGTCCCTCCTCCGCTGTCGAAAAAGTGTGCCTGTCTGTTTTTTCCTCCGCCTCCATCTCTTTCTTCGCTGTGTTGTCTACTTTCGATCCTGCACCCAGGTGTATTTAATATGTGTTTCTACAAGGTGCTGCATACTTCTGGGATAACAGATACCACCTGTTTTGTTCTTGAGTACGTCATCTCTTTTCATTAACACTTTTCAGAAAACTTCCCACACGTGCGGCGCTCCTTGGTTCTGTCCCTTCTACAGAGAGAATACGTTGACACCCCCCATAGACATGTACGTTTTCCTATATCTCAGCATGGAAATTTTATCGCACGCGGCTCCCCATCGATGGGCGATATCAAGGCGAATCCCTCTAGGACCCTTCGTCAGGCGCAGAGAGACCAGTCACTACCTTCCGATTGACTCTACAGCATATTTATGAAAGACCCCCGCGTGTAAATACAGCCACGTAGCTAGACATACACGTGCAGCACTATTCACTTCTTGAATGACTCTAAGGTGTTTTTCTGGTGTATCATGACATGCACACGCACGCGTCTATGAGAGAGATATCCACGTGCAGCTTTGTCACCACTGTCTCTCCTTCATGCGTAACGCACCCAGATTCACGCCTCACTTGGTGCACTGCGACCTCTTCGTCAACGCATACATACGGCTGGATTTATGAACGCATCATACTTCGTCTCTCTCACTTTCTTCACAGTTGTACACGTGTGACACGCATACTACGTATACACAGCTGTAGCTGAAGCTCAGTTGCATGCGCACGTGCGCGCGTATCTATTGGTACTTTAGACGGCCACATTGACACCCACGCGAGTACATTTGCCTCGTCTCTCTCTCTATGTATGTATATATATGTTTGTGTCTGCATATTATGTGTGTGTACGCGTAGGTACAGATGGACTGCAGATGCGTGCACCCATCTGTTACGCATGTGCGTGCGGGCACATACTACCGTGATATATATGTGTGTATGTCGTTTTCTGTTGGCGAGTGCGTCGAAGCTTGTGGCGTATGTACATACGCAGGTTCAGCCACATGTAATATTGTCGTTGTGAAGTATGGTGTTGTTCTTTTTTCTAAAGATTAGCTGTGTTTTTTAACATGTTTGACAGACACATCAAGAGCCCCCCTCCTGCGTATGGCTGCGACACTTTCTAAAAGAATAGTCTCTCACGCGTCTAACCACCTCTTCCTGCATCTCCCTCTCTCGTCTTACTCTTCCTCATTATCCTTCGGGGGGGGAAACCACCTATGCCATATACAAATATACGTACATACACGTGTAGGTAGGATACATTCTTGCAGGTATACCTGCGACTCTTCGTGTATATGCGTTGTATACGCGTATACAACTGTATTCGTTTACTTATAATCAGGTGCGTTGCTAGCGACGCTGCCGTCTGTATGTGTGTGACTTTCCACTCCTTATACGAAATGTCGCTAGACGCTCCTTACGTGTTTTGCCCGCGTGTCTTTACACTGCTTCCTTTTCACGGGAGGTAGGACAGAAACATATTTCTTTTTTGTGGCCATCTTCCCATCTTCATAACAAAGAGAACTTCATACGTTTCTCAGGCTTCGTCGTCTTCCGGTACATTTCGACTAGCGCACGGGAGTTCTTTCTACGTACACCTGGACACACTCGTCTTTCGCCCGCACCTTTGAACTTCGTTTCCGCGTCAACTTGTGTCCCACGCGTGTGTGATGGTCTTTTTCTCCTCCTTTTGAAATTCCACCTCGTGTATCTACAAGTTTCTTTCATGTACATATATACACAGCGTGAACCGCAGAAAACAGAGGCATACACATACAGAGAAACACAGAGACGGAGAAACAGAGAGAGGCGAAGACAAGGCGAAAATATCGCGTGTCTGTCTCTTTGTTTCCTCCGTCTCGGCTTCAATAAAATTTCTAAAAAAACGTGTGTAGTCCACAAGTCGTTTCTCCCTTTGTTTATATACACGCATGCAAGGATAATATTCTGTGCTGCTCTTCTTCTCGTACTTTGATAAAACTGATGCGTGTCTACCTTCCCGCATTTTGTCTCTCTGTCTGTCTGCGAGGCGTGCGTAGTACACACGTCATTTCTCTCTTTCTATGTCTTCGTAGACACATGTAAGGATGAAATTCTGTGCTACTCTTCTTCTCGTACTTTGGTGAATCGACACGTGTCCTACGTTCCGGCAGCTTGGGTATATTTGTGTCCGTGTGTGTGTGTGTGTGTGTGATTTTACATGGCCAAGCCTCCGGTTTACATCTCACATCTCCCTAGGTGTCTAGCAAAAAAGTGCGTGTCTTTCTGTACGGGAAACTGCGTCGCTCTCTCTTCGTCTTTATCCGTCAAAAAGAGGTAAGGTGAAGTTCCTCTTCTCCGTTGGCCTCTCGTGTGTACACTTCTTCGTTCGCCCGTTTTCACTGTGACTTCTCCTCCTCCCGCTGTACAACGCAGATTTATTTCTCTTTAACGCAGAAAGTTTCCTTCCACTTAAGGAAATTCTTTCGACCACCTGAGACGAGAGTCGTCTTTCTCTTCCTTAGTCAATTTCCGTCTGCATCTCGTCAATTTTGTGTCCGCCCTCAGCCCTTCCCCCACTGTGCCCGGGGGAAAATTACTCATTTTTACTTATAGTAACAAACATGTGCGCAGATACTTGTCGAGTACACACATATACCCGCAACAACACCGCGCGTCTACGCGTCACACAAAGATAGTCTGAACGTACCCGTATCACCAGATACACACATATACATACATACAAGTTTCCACACCCGACCGTATACATAAATATATATATATATATATGTCTGAGTTAAAGATAGAGAGAGATAGAAAGAAAGAGACACACGCGAAATTCTTCACTCCTGCACGTGTCAGGCACGCGTGAGGCGATGCTCTCCCAGATCTGCAAAAGAGAGAAAAACGGCTCTCGCTCGCATTTACTAGAGCAAAGGACACTTCCACGCCACGAGTACCTACGTATACATACACATACATCTATATATGTATATGCACGTATATGTGTGTACGTATACGCACATATATTCACATATGTTCTTGGTACCACTGCCATGCCCATGCATGTCTCTTTCACATGCACGTATACACATGTATAAATATATACGTATTTCTACATCTATATATACAGAGAGAGAGAGAGAGAAGGAGAGGAGAAAATACATAGATAATCATACGTATATACACAGATACGAATATATACGTAAAAGCTTTTGTTAGCGCTGCCGTAACCACGCACTCTGCTGGATGTCCAGACGCTTCTTGAAGTGAGGCACGCACGTGCAGACAGTGGGCAGGGGAGAGAAGCGGCGCATGCAGACGCTTCCTGCTGCCCCGGCGGACAAAAAAAGTTCCCCAGTTAGTTCTCTTGCAGGATTTACGCAGGTGGTCACCACCTGGTCCACACTCGTGGCCAGAAATAGAGAGAGAAAATAAGTGCGACGGAGGCGTGCAGGAGAGATGAAGGACAGAAAGGGACGGCGGGAGGAGAGACGGGAAGAGGCGCGCACGGACGTGCGGACGTCGGCCTGGTGGTGGTGGTGATGGTGGACATATGTGCAGCACGTCTCGTCTCTCTTTTTCTAAGAAAACGTGCAAGACGAGATTTCTTGGAGAGAGAAGACCCGAAATTTAGAGGAACTGCTGCAGATCCGTCGCGATGTTCAGCAGCATCGGGTCATCGAAAAACATGTGGACAGAGACGTCTTCGCTCAATCCCTGACGGAAGAACGCAGCAAAAAGAAGCCACTCACAGGCAGGAACTCGGCACGTCAAGAAGAAGAGCGAAAAGCGACAAACAAACGGGAGAGAAATCCGCAGAGATACTACGCGAAGATATTGAGCCCCGCTTCTAGCCGAGAACAGCAAACAGGTACATGCAAGGATCACCAAAAGACATGCACATATACACAAACGTAGAATAAATACAGACAGAGAACGAGAGAGAGGGAGACAGATGGATAAGTAGACAAGGGGGGGTTGATAGGTGGACACAGATAGTAGATATAGAGGTAGACAGATGGACATATATATACATTTGTACATATATATAGTAGAGGCACATGCAGAGACATATGCGAGAGACACACACATGTAGAGAGGAAAGCACACACACACACACACGGAGAGACGGCCACTTCCCTACGCAGAGACGCAGCTGATTTACAGAGAGAGACACACATAGCAAGATACAAACATATATACTTAGATACAGATACACATGGATATTTATATGTATACGTACACATAAAGAGACGTAAGACTCACACAGAGAGAGAGATAGATATAGACACACACAAAGATACATATATATATAGAGAGAGAGAAACGACTACAGTGTGTGTGTATATATATACATTGTGGCAAGCATTATGTACCGGACGACTTCTAGAGAGAAACTAGATATACACGTAAGTACAGAGAGAGAGGAAGAGAAAGATATTTCTTTCCCATGCTGAGGAAATGCGCGAATACGTAGAGAAGACAACGTTGCGTGCACGCTGCATCTACGGGAGGGGGATGTAGACGAAGATACACATGCGCACAAAGAAAATCTCCACACACAGAGAGAAACGAAGGTCGTCAACTTCTCTTGAGCTTCCTCTACATCCTCTACGTGTCTTTCTATTTCTCTCCCATTTTATCCCCCTCTCTGTGATTCCCTCTATCTTGCTCTGTCTCTGAGCTGCTTCCAAGTTAAACGTCTACAGCAGCACCATCGCCACTCGTTACAGCACCACCGCTACTCGCTGCACACCAACGTCCAAATCATCTTCTGTCTCTCTTCCCCTTTCTCTCTCTCTGTGTCTGTCTGCGTGTCTCCCCGTCCCCCCGTCTCCCTGTGCCCCCCGTCTCCCCGTCTAGCTGTGTCCGCCATCTCCACGTGTCCCCCGTCTCCCCGTCTCCCTGCATCTCCCCGTCTCCCCATCTCCGTGTGTCTCCCCGTCTCCCTGTGCCCCGTCTCCCTGTCTCCCCGCGTCTCTCCGTCTCCGTGTGTCCCCCGTCTCCCTGCGTCTCCCCGTCTCCGTGTGCCTCCCCGTCTCCCCGTCTCCCTGCGTCTCCCTGTCTCCGTGTGTCACCTTTCTCCTTCGCGTTTTGAGAAGAAATTCTCTGGCCAAGTGTGGAGCGGGGGCGGGCTCGAGCGGTCGCAGCAAAATCGCCTTGTCCAGCGGGTCGCCCGGGACTATCGCCCAGTGATCGAACATCGACAGACAAAACGCCTGCCCGCAGGTGTGTGTCCTGCACAGAGAGCCGGAGAAACGGAGACAAAGACGGAGACGGAGAGAACGGGGGAGAACTTCGCGAATACGAAGAATTTATTCCTCTCGCAGACTTCTACACATATGTTTGACCCATGGGCCACGCAAAAAAGAGATGAGACACACACAGCGGAAGAAAGACACACACACATACACACAGATAGACATACGAACGGGTCGCCGTAGAAATATTCACCGGAGACGGAGAATGACTCGCATGTATAAATGTGCGTGTACATGCGTGCGCGAATGTATGGGCGCACACATAATACGTAGACATACGTACAGATTCATACACACATATCTGTATATACATACATAGATATACACATATGTGGCTGGGTGTGTATAGATGACTATATTCACTAGGCGTACATATAAGTGTGTACACACATATATACATATATGCGGGTGGGTGTGTATAGGTTACAATTCAGTATCCACTTACACATATATGTAGAGACTCGTATGTTTGTGTGTGTCTATACATACATAAATGTATATAAACATATATAGATGTACATACATATGCGCATATGAGTATGTGCGTGTATGTGACTCCTGACTATACCTACGTATAACGAGAGAAACACAGAAAGAAAGACACACACACACACACACACACATATTCGCATATTTATAAAGATATACGTATATACGCATATATATGTGAGGAGACGTGGAAGAAGCGTAGAGAAACGAGGAAGTTGAGTTATAGCAAGAGAAACGCACTGCAGAAATTGCCACGAACCCGCGGAGGGACATGCGTGGGTTGGCTTCTTCCTGCATGTGGTGGTCGTTGTCTCTGCACGTTTTCAGGGAAGACAGACCTCTACAAGGGAAGAAAGAGGAGTTCAACGAGTCGAGGATTTGCCAGCAGGCAGAAAGTAGCCCGGACGTGCGCAGAGGGAGAGCAGCACACGAAAACAGGGAGACACGGAGACACGGAGACGGGGACATGCAGAGAGAGGAAGAGGAGTACGGAGACACGGAGACACGGAGACGGGAAGACAGAAATAGCGGGGGACAGCAAGAAAGACACATGCAGATAAAGAAATACAGGGAGACACACAGAAATACGCCCAGCGAGTCCAGCAAATGAGACAGAATTATGGAGACACACAAAAGAGAAGAGACACACATGCAGGCCGGGAGACATCCAGAAGGAGACACGCAGAGAGACAGAAAGCGAGGCAGCCGGAGACAAGACGTCTGCAGACACCCGCAGCAGCAAGAGACAGGAAAATGGAGACACAGCCGCGGGGAGAAAATAGGAGAGCGCGAGGAAGACGGAGGAAGCGGAAAAGAAGAGGAAGTCCCTGCTGCACTCGACGAGCCGACCTCCGCGTGTCCGCACGTATATGTACATCCTCCTCTACTGCGTACAAGGCAATATGTCATATATACACAAATATAAAGATATACGTGTTGACCGGCAACTTGAGCGACGCTGCACGAGTATGTGTCCACACTCAAATATACCTGTATACAGACAGCAATATCCAAACATATACATATGCAGCTATTCCAGCGAGACTCTATGAATGTATACGTGTAGATCAGCAACTTGAAACGCTTCACATACATACATGTGTGAACGTATACGTAAACAGACGCGTCGATGTGTATGTTGCTGTCAAGTGGAGTGGCAGCACTTGCCCTGTGCATGCGATAACAAATATGGGCGGGAGATGATAGAGAGACAAACCGGAAGAAAAGGCACTTCTACACACTCAAAGAAACGAGACATGTCCCTCTGTCTCTCTACCTCGACAAACGGATGCTTCCGCGTTGATCAACAATATGGGCCGCAGATACCTGTTTCTGTTGCATGCGCTGCAGAAGAAAAAGAGAAGCGTGGACAAGCACGGAGGAAAACAGCACAAGAAAGGTCCTTCCTCACCTCAGGTCAGTCTCGAAGCCGAAGGACTCAATCGCCGGAAGGTACGCGTGGACGATGTACAGCGGCGTCCCCGGCTTCGGAAGGTCCCGGCTCACGTTGCCTCGTCGTCTGCAGGCGCAACGGCGGCAACGGCAGCAGAAGCAGCATGAGCAGAAGAAGCGGCAGCAGCAACACGCGCCATCCCCGTGTCAATCGCGGCAGCCCGAACAGCAGCTGCAGCAGCAGGAACGGCAGCAGCAGTTGCAGTAACAGCAGCCGCAGTAGCAGCAGTAACAGCAGCATCAGTAGCAGCAGTGGCAGCAGTAACGGGAGCAGCTGCTGCACGTGCCGCAACAGCAGCAGCAATACGAGCAACGCCGGCGTCTGTAGCAGCACCACGAACAACAGCAATAGCAGCAGCAACACGAGCAATGTCAGCGTCGGTCGCAGCAGGACGAACAGCAGCCGCAGCAGCAGCAGCAGTCGCGCAAGTTGCAAGAGGACGACAACGAAGGCAGCAAGAATCAAGTATCATCCACGTGGAAAGAGAAGCAGGTAAAACTCAACTCTAGATGAGAACCCCACACACGAAGCAGACGCTGCTGCAGCTACGAGAAAATTATAGATACGGCTGTCTAGACGGCTGTCTCCCGCAGAGTTCTTGTTTTCTCCTACTGAATACCCTGCTGCGGCTGCTGCAACTGCTGATCATACTGCTGTCTGTTGCTCCTGGGACTCCTCGTTCGAACTGCTGCACTTCTTCCCGCTTCTGCACTCGTTGCTGCTGCTGTTCATCCTACTGCTGTTGTCCCTGCTGCTGTTGTCCTTGTTCCTGATCATGCTGCTGTTACTGCTGCTGCTGTCGTCCGTGCTGCTGCTGCTGCTACTGCTGTTGCTGTGTCTTCTGCTGCTGCGATTAGTGCTCTGCTGCAGTTTCTCGTGCTACTGCTGCTGTTTCTCCTGCCACTGCTGCTGTTTCTCCTGCCACTGCTGCTGTTTCTCCTGCTACTGCTGCTGTTCCTCCTGCTGCTGCTGTTCCTCCTGCTGCTGCTCTTCATCCTACTGTTGTTCCTCCTGCTGCTGCTCTTCATCCTACTGTTGTTCCTCCTGTTGCTGCTGCTGTTTCTCCTGCTGCTGTTGTTGCTGTTGCTGCTGATGTTGTTGTTGCTGCTGTTCTTACCTCGACAGGACGGTGTAGATGGCAGAGACGCAATCTGCGGGACACTGAATTTCTGTGAAGAAGACGGGCTCCATGAGACGTGGGGTCGCCAGCAGCATCGCCGAGTACGCGACCCGTCTGGAAGCAACAGCAGCAGCCGAGAGACATGAAGCAGCATAAGCGCATGCAGCAGAGGTCCACCACCGGCACCAAATAGGCGTATCACAGCCAGTACCCCACCACAGACGCCTGCTACGGCGCGTCAGCAGCAGCAGCAGCCGTCGCAGCAGCAGGAATCTGCAGCCAGCAGCAGCAACAGCAGCAGCAACAGCCGCAGCAACAGCAGCAGTAGCAACCCTGCGAGCCGTTGTGTGGCGTGCTGTTGTCGGGCCGCGTCAGCCACGAGCAGCGGCGGCAGCAGCAGTGTTCCTCGCAACGGGTGGGCTGCCCACGTCTGGGCGGGCGCCTCAGGCATGTGCGAGCAGCAGCAAATCTGTTATCTCGTCAACCAGCGCCTAACAAGAAAAGGTGCGTGAGAACATCTTTGTCCAGCAGCTCTGCGTCGTTCTTTCCTCTTCGAAAAGAGACAGACGGGCACATACGTAAATATACACGCCTACACGTATACTGCAAGACATGCAGTCGGGTCAACTACGGGGAAATTTGAATTTGCAGGGGATCTTGGGAAGTGCTGCTAGACGCTGCTGCTGCCCGTTGTGCATGTGGTCCTGCGCCCCTTCGCTGTAGACCAAGTGGGCTGCCAGGCGCCGCGGCGAGCGCATGCAGGGACATTCTCTCGTTCAATTTCGACAGCAGACAACGCAGAGATGTACCCACAAAAAAAAGCCTGCAGGGAAAACGACGCGTTCTTCTCCTCTTCCTCCAGCTGCAACAGCAGCAGCAGGAAAGCGGAGACCCGTGGGGTCCACGAGGAAGCAACAGCAACAGCAGCAGCAGAGATGCGAAGAGCGCGTGATACTACCGAGAAGCAGCAGCAGCAGCAGCAGCAGACGGAACGCTGCGCTGTCTATTTGCTGCCCTGCCGATTTGCTGCCCTGCCTACGTTGCTGCTGCGGTCTGTTGCAGCTGCTGCTCTCTGCTGGTGGTGTCCCCGCGCTGCTGCTTTTGCCGTGCCGCCGCTGCTGTCCGTATTGCTATTGCTGCTGTGGCTACTGCTGCTGAGCCTCTCCCGCCCCTGCCGCGGCGGCCACACCGACGTTCAGGCTCTGCTGCTGCGCCCCTCTCTGCGACTGCTGCTGCTTCCTCTTCTTCCCGCGGAATCTGCCTGCACCTGGTGCTGGTGTTTCTTTCGCTTCTCCCCGGAAAATCTGCTGCCGCTGCTGCTGCTGCCGCTGCTGCTGCTCCACCCACAACTTCCGTCGTCGCTTCTTGTGTAATTTCTCTCCCGTCGCGTCCTTGCTGCTGCTGCTTTGGCTTCCGATCCTGGTCGCGGCACGGATACGCAACCCTGCTGGCCCCTACAGAAGCAGGGGATGCCTCCTTTCTCCCCGCGCTAGTGTCCATCTTCTCTTACCTGGCCGTCGGGATGATCTGTCCGCCTGTCCGTTGTATCGGGTCTGCGGCGATGGTCGCGTCGAGGATCTTAAATTTGACGTTGCGTATATTTTCTTCGATAAGCGGCCCCTCACGGGCAGCCCACTGAAAACCCTGAATGATACTTTCTTTCACCTGCTGCAGCAGCTGCTTGTCTACCTCGCTGGGCAGTGTATCGTCCAGCAGCACGTTCGCCCCACGTGAGTCCGGGCCAAAAGCCCAAATTGACCGCGCCGCCAGCAAGTCCCACCCGTAGCGCGACGTAAAGTGCTCTCCCAGCGTCCTGCCAAGAAAAAGAAACACGCGCATGCACGCGTGTGGGCGAGACGCAAGCGACCTGCAGACGGCGTGGAGCGACACGTTCGAAACAGACCCCCACCCCGCATGCGCCACGCAAAAAAACCCGCAGCAGAAGCAGCAGCAGCAGTTCTCCCCAGACACACACGAACGTACACGCGCCGCAACACCCCCACTCGCTTCTTCCCAGAGACAGCAGAAGGAAGGGGCGGGATCGGGAGGAGACGGCAACGAGACAACAACGGACGTGTATCTGTCCAAATGCTTCTACGTCAACTGAAGAAGACACAGGGACCCCCAAAGAGAGAGAAATATATGTATATAGATGTACGCTGTGTACGTATCGACGTATGAAGCGCAACAGCAGCAGCTGTACATCCTTCCAAATGTATGCGCACGTAAAAAGAACAGAGACAGAAAAAAGACGATGTACACATACACATATACATATATATATATATATGTATGTATGGACGTGGGTGGAAGCTTTGTCTGTACGTGCGTCTTGTAGGGGAGGGCGAGAGAGGGGAAATGGAGCAAAGAGCAGCAGGAAAGAGACGAAGTAGAACATAAATTTGTTTGCATGGGTGGGGAGAAGGATCTGCAGGGGGCACGCATGCGAAGAGCGAGACGGAGAGACGGGAAATAGAGACCCGGTCAGAAAGGGAAGCGACCCTCATAAGAAGAGATACACACGTACATATATGCCCCACACACACGGAGAGACACGGGCAGCAAGAGACACCGTGGCCTCTACAAAGAGAGGGGTAGACACGTCTCTACGTGCCCCACACACATATATGTAGAGAGACATACACACAGATGGAAAAAGAGAGGGGCGCAAATAGAGAAGAAGGGGCCCATGTAAAGAGAGATATATATATGCCAACACATGTCTCACACACAGCGAAGAAGTGGCCCATTTAAAGAGGGGGCTACGCGTGTACATACGTGCCACACACAGAGAGACGGAAACGACGGGGAGGGGGGCAGCAGAGAAATTTCTCGTCTGCTGAAGTCTCTCCGTGGGGGGTCCGCAGACGTCCCCCTCGAACGGAGGAATACATCCATCGCACGTTCTTTTTCTTCGTCCTTTTTCCTCCGTCCGTGTATCAGCCTCTACAGTAGTCATATTAACAGAGGCAACCGGCCACACAAGCGTGTCCAGCCAACCCGGGGATCTTCTCCTTTTCTTCGTTTCCCCCTCTCTCTATGTCTTTGAAGAAGTATCACCGCCTCCAGGCAGAAAAAGGAGGAGTTTTTCATCCTGCTGCTGGCCATCTCCCTTCGCTTCTTCTTCTCTGTGCTTCAGACAGCTGCGGCAGCATCTGCTTGACGCACGCGACCTTTGGTCAACTTGCACGCATGCGCGCACTTTCTTTTCACGGCAAAAAGCGACTTTCTCTTCTTCTTCTTCTCCGTTGCTTCCCCGCACAGTGAGAATTCCCCCCCGTTCTCCCCCTCGCTTTTCTGTCTCGATTTGCTGCGCCTGCCCTCGACGAGGTGCCCCCCTCCTACGCCGTCTCCGCTTCTTCGTCTCGCGCGCTGCCGTCTGTCTCCCTCCCAGCCGAGGGACACTTTTCTGCGCTGTCTCGCTGTCTCCTGTACACACGAGACGCCCCCCCTATTTATCCCGCCTCTTTTCTTCTTTTGTCTTCTTTTCTTTTCCTTTTTCTCCCCACTTCTCTTCCTCTCGCGTGCGTCTCCCCTTCTTCGTATCTTCCGAGTTATCCTCTCTTTTGTCCTGCTGTCCCAACTTCCTGCTGCTGCTCTTCGCTGCCTACCCTGTCTCCTGCTGCACCGTGTCTGCTCCCTTCTCCGTCGACTTTTTTTTCGTCTCTGCTTCTCCCTGCTGCAGCGCCACCGGCTTCTCTCCCGCGACTTCTCCCTTCCGCTGCCCTTCCTCTCTTCCTTTTCCTCTGCAGACTATCTTCCTATCTGTCTGTGGTCTGTTTTTTCCTCTTCCTTCTCTGCGCTGTTCTCTCTGTCCCTCTCTTCTTCCTCTCCTTTGTCTCTGCCTTGTTTTTTTCTTCACGCCGTCTCCGCCGTGGGCCCTCCACTCTTTTTTTTCCGCGTACCTCGTGTCCCAGTGGTCAGAGACGAGGCCCTTCTCGATATCTTCGCCGATCTGTCGATCGAGCGGTTCAGCGAGCATGTATATTTTATTCTTGCGGTTAGGCGTCTCCGCGAAACACTTTAGCGCAGAAGTTTCGACAACCGTCTCGCAAAATTGGACGACCGGGTCCGCCACTTTCACTTCCAGGTCCCCGTAGAGACGCCGCAGGTCGTGCAGCACGCAGTCCAAGTATATTTCTCCCGTCCCAAGAATCACGTGCTCCCCGCTCTCCTCAACACGCGTTGCTGCTATCGGGTACGACTTATCGATACGTCGCAGTCCCTGCGCGCCACCACATGGCAAGCCGAAGAAGAGAACGCCCGTACTCAGCACGCAGAGAAAGAGAGACAGAAAAAACGGGCGAGAGAAGAGACGGCGAGGCCAAAAACGGCGGGGGGGACGGGGAGGGCGAAGAGGATGAAAGACACACGCAGCGGCAGCAGCAGCAGAATATGAAGGAAGAGAAGAGAGAGTTGGGAGAGCAGCAGCAAGACACGCAGTGAGGTTGCTGCAGTGCAACTGCGGGAGCAGCAACGACGCCCAAGCAGCAGAAGTAGCAGGGTGGAAAGCGATGCCGGGGGAGGAAGAGCGAAAGGGGCAGCAGCGGACGAAGCGGCGCAGGGGCAGCTGCAGGGAACGGAGCGAAGGACCAGCAGCTCGTCAGGAAGAGAAGGAGGAGGAGGGGGACAGCAGCAGAGAAACAGCAGCAGCAAGGACGCAGCAGAAGAGAAGGAGCAGGTGGGAACAGAGAAAAAGAGACGGCAACAGAATGTAGTCGCAGCAGTCGGGACGGCAGCTCGGTCCTCGCAGGCCAAAAGGCAGCGGCGAGACAGGCGCACCAAACGCAGCAGCAGGTGGAGCCGCCTCCAGCAGCACAGGTGTGTCACAGGAGCAACAGAACTGCCCAAAGACGCAGCAGCAGCAGCGTGTGGCTGGTGTGGGAAGGAGGAGAGAAAGCAGCAACAGGAGCAGCTCGCAGTTGTGGTAAGGAGGAGAAAATGAAGCAGCAGGAGCAGGTGTCGCATACGTCAGCGGGAGAAGAGACAGAAGCAAGAGCAGCAGCAGCTGGTGTCGCTTATTGCGGCGGGAGGAGAAAACAGCAGCAGCAGGTGTCGCGTATGTCGGCGGGAGGAGGGTAAGAAGCAACAGCAGCAGCGGTTAGTGTCGCATATCTCCGCGGGAGAAGAAGCAGCACCAGCTGCAGCAGGAGGTGTCGCGTATGTCGGCGGGACGAGAAAAGGAAACAACGGCGTGCGTGTGCCTGCAGCTACTTTTTGATGCACGCACACCAACGTGGTCAGGCCGCACGTATTTCTCTTGGAACGCAAAGACAGAAACTTCCACGAGAAACGGCGGAAATTTTCGAAAGGCGAAGGAGACCCTTCACGTGGACGCTGAAGAGGAGGGCTCCGGAAGAAGAAGTCAGACGCGACGAAATGAAATCTTGCACCGAAGAAGCAGCTGCCTCTTTCTCTCTGCGTACACACATCTCTACAAATGTCTCTCTCTACGTGTGCAGACGAAAATGCAGGCATATACATGTGCCTTTCCCCGCTTGTGTCCCTTCTCTTGGAAGAAGGAAGAGAGAAGGCCGTCTCCGCAGCGCCCCACCTCGAGCATCTTGGGCAGTTCAGAGGGCTGCAGCGGCTCGCAGGCAATTTTGACGACGGGAAGCGTAGAAGAGAAAACGAGGGGCGCGAAGATCTCAACTTCCTCTGTATGGTCTGCACTCGTGATTGTCGCAGTCTTCACGACGGAGGCGTCCACCCCGCCGATCAAAATTAAATTTCCTGCTGGGACGTGGCTGACCTCCACGCGGAAGCGTCCTTGAGGCAGCCACAGATGGGAGACATCGCGAATGGTCATGTCCTCGTCGTCGTCTAAACTGAAGGCTTCTCCCAACACCTGCGAAGCCAGGGTCAGATCCCCCCCGCATGCACAGAAATGACACACACAAAAGGAGACACGGAGACAGCGAGGGCCGGAGACACACGGAGACGAGACACGGCGACGCAGGGGAGAGACGGAGACACGCGGACGCAGACACGGAGACAGAAGAAGAAAAAGTGGACCCGGTTGCTCCAGTTGGTTCTCGTCTCCCTTCTGTGCTGCTGCTGCTGCTCTCGGAAGAAGGAGAGACACAGCGAGAGACACAGCGAGAGACACAGACAGCCCCGGAGTGAGACGGGAGAAGAAAAAATTATTTCAGAGAGGAGGGACACGCAGAAAGGAACAGTCCTGGACGCCGACTCACACACATACACGTGCTGACACATTGTAGAGAAAGAGAGAGGCACGCGCATGCAAAGAAGCGCAGATACGGAAGAGAAGTTCTTCACGCGGGGGGACCGGTGAGAAGAAGCAAAGCAGCAATGCGGACGCTGGAACTGCCCCACCAGCAGCTACAGACAGAAAGAGACACATCTGCCCCAGCCAGACAGAAGAGAGAAAAAACGGGGGGGGGCAGCTGACGAAGTGCGTCACAGACGCGGGTAGGACGTCTCCTCTCTACAAGTCAGCAGCAGCAAAGAGAGGAACGAGACGCGGAAAAGTGAGCAGCGAATGAAGGCGGCAATCAAAACACAAACGCAAAAGGGAGGAAAAGTACGACCTACAAAGAGACAACGGGGGGCAGGGGGGGGGGGGGGCAGAGAGGGGGAGACGGAGACGCAGACAGGGAGGGGGGGAGAGGGATGGAGAGACGGATAATAGATAGACAAACAGATATATTCTCTCACATTTATATATTATCTACGTTATTATATATGTACACATTCACATCTATATTCCCATATATATATGTACACCTACGTACATTTATATTGCTCTCTCTCTGTATGTCTCTCTATATATACCTTCACAAGACTGTATACAGAAGTAGACATATATGTGTGTGTGTGTGGATATGAGTACATTTGCATATTTATGTCTGTACATATATATATTTATACTCAAATTCATGTATATATATATACACCTGTAGATATATATACGTCCTCACATTAAGTTATACCTGTTTGACTCTATATATGTACACACTTCCACAGGTGTGTGTATGTCTATAGACATGTACACTCACACTTGCGCGTACCTATCCATGCACATATACATATGTATGTATACATACATATATCATTATATGTATATACAATCACATTAATGTATTTCTGTATATATATATGTATATGTGTATAGAATTGCATTTATATACACCAATATATGTATACATATGTGTGTGTATATATATAGACACAACCACTGTATTTCTGCACGTATATATACATATATACGTATGTGTGTACGGAACTGCATTTACGTAGACGTATATATATATACACTCATACACTAATGTAGTTCTGTATGAAATTGTGTATATATATATGTGTACGTACAATCGCATATATGTACCCCTAAATATACATCTATATATGTATATATGTATATATATGTACCTACAATCATATTAACGTATTTCTCTATGTATATATGTGTGTGTGTATAGAATTACACTTATGTGGACGTAAATATAGATATATATACTGAGCTGTATGATATACAGAGGTGCATGCGACAGACGCAAATAAGAGAAGGGGTTTTATCGCAAGCGAGCCTTCGAAGAACGCCGCACCAGCCAACACAACAACGGGAAGAAGCGGAGAGACTTCTACACACGCCGTTAAAATTCTCTACGAAATTACACCCAGCAGACAAAAAAACTTCAAAATATGCACAAATCTACAATCCAACGCAAACACATATACATACACACATACACATATTCTCCTGATACACGTACATCTATTTATATGAAATATATATACATACACACACGTATATTATTCCACGTAGTCATTGCATACATATATATAAAGTGGACCAATAAATAGATAGATAGACACATGGATAGCTAGATATATATATATATATTGAGACACCTTCTTGTCCATCTATCTATCTATCTGTCTATATATATATAGATATAGCCGTCTCCATATATAGGCGCGCATGTGTGGCGCGCAACACATATATGTGTGTACGTATAAAACGAACTCTACGTGATCCTAGGAAGATAGAAAGACAGACTTTCCCTTGCGCAGCATTTGGTGCATGACACATCTTCCCCTCGTCTGAATTCTCTCTATTTCTTCCATTTCCCCTCTTTTCTGTTTCTCTCGATCCCCTCCTCCTCCGTCTCCTTCCCTTCGCTTCCTTTGCCGGCTATATACACCTACGGATGTATAATACATATGCATACATGTATTGATACGGAAACACCTGCACATACACACATATGTGTATACTTCAGTTTGCCTTTTCCTTCGCTCCGTCCTCGGGGCATTCTGCTTTGCTTTTTCTCCTCCTCCTCCTTCTCCCTTTTCGCCTTATCCTTCTCCTCCCCTTTTCCATCCCTTCCCTGGATTTTCCTTGCTGCATGTCTCGCTGTGTTGCACTCGGCTCTCTCTGCCACGCATTCTTCAGGGCCCCCCATCACTTCGAGTCTCCTTCTCTCTATGCCTCCGTCCCCCTCTCTTCGTGTCTCCCTCTCTTCGTGTCTCCCTCCTTCCGTCGGTGTCTCCCTCTGTGTGTCTCCCTCTTCCCCACGTCTCCGTTCCCCCTCACACGGCTTTCACGCTGCAGCACTGCAGCTTCTTTGCTCTTCTCGACGCGTTTCCTCCTCCTCCCGCAGCTGCTGCGCTTCCTGCTGCTGCGCTTCCTGCTGCTGCGCTTCCTGCTGCTGCGCTTCCTGCTGCTGCGCTTCCTGCTGCTGCGCTTCCTGCTGCTGC